>JAHWXV010247041.1:0-19094 GCA_024586415.1 Phrixothrix hirtus | reverse complement strand
AGATTTTATTAAGTAATATTAGAAAAATTCTTACATCATGTTAAAGTACGACATTTTAACTTTACGATAAAATGAAATAAGTAGCACTTTCACTATATCTTCAAAATTGATTTATGATCATCGTTTGTTCTATCATATTCCATAGTGCGACGTGTCGCGCGTCCTTTCTTTTCGTGAAATTTTTAATTAACTGATTACATATTTTAATTATTTCCACATCACGAACTCTCAGCCGTAAAAATAAAACAAGAATTTTACTTACATTTTGTAATCTATATTTAAATTTAGTACCTAAATAGCTTTTGATTCTTTGAAAATTTCATTGTCTCTTTTATTAATTAATTAATTTTTACGTTAAAAATTAGTTTTATTTCATTTTGTCATACTATGTTTTTATTTGAATTATTCCTAAAGTCCTTTTTATTTTTTATTATTTTATTATTCATTTAACCACTTTCGTCCTTTAAATGGAGGAATTATTTTACTCATTTTATTGTATTACGTTTAATTTTGTAGCTTTATCAATAGATTTGCAAACCCATCCGGGTGGTATTGTAAATCTGTAAAGTGGGTTGTCTATTTCTATTTTTGTTTCTTTAAAATCGCATCTAGCTTGCATATCATTTTGTAATGCTTTTCAATTTATTACGCGAATTTAAATTTGTATTGAAACGTGATTTCCTTCCTTATATCGATGACTAGACAATGACGCAAAGATATCTTAAGAAAGGTATTATTTGTGGATTGTACATTTAATTCGAAAGTAGCAATTACATGTGGTTGAAAGTAATTAAACATGTATTTACAATTTAAAAAGCAAAAAACTCTTTGCGTCATTGCCTTGTTAAGACATTAAAGTATCAAATGAGTCATCGTCTCAGCTTTCAAATTAAATCATGTAGGTTATTTTATGACAGAAAAATAGCATATTTGCGGCTTTATTCATAATACTAATGTACACCCTTAAGTTCGGTAAATCTGGCATGTACTAATTTTTAATTTAAATAGCTTTATTTTATATAAGCATGCATTACTATAAGTGTCAAAGCGGAATAAATTATGATTATGAAATTATATCATTATTTAATAACAAACGGTTTTAAGCGTAAATCAAGTTGACATCTTTTCAACGTATAGAATGCACATTAAGATACCTCACTAAGCTAGGTTCCTCCATCTTATGATTGCTATATTAGTTTAAATGTATTATTCATCTATCCCATATGGTTATCCTATCCGACATTACCCTAAATGAAAGAACTTGCAGACACATACCTGAATGTGCTCTGAAATATAGCTTTAATTATCCAAAATTTATTGATTAAACTAATATTCGAATAGTTTCAAGATTTAATTTATGCTTTTACAATACTTTAAGGTCTAAATTCTAGTTTGTGAATTAATCACCTTTGATATATATAACTCAATTGATATTGATAGCTGATTAACAATTTATAATAGATGATAAATGATATAAAAGTTACATATGATTGTAATATGAATAAAAACCTTATTCATTTTTCACTAAAGATATTAGAGACATAAGTCTTTGTCATACTAGAAGATTTATCGTACTTAATGTGCGTCCTATATATGAACATAATCCTTGGTCCATCTTCATAAGTAGAATATAAATATAATTTAAAATATATTATGCAAAATACATCATTACCTAAAATAGAATGATTAATGTTTATTGATATAAATTAATACTTTCTTTAACTACTGAACTATTAAAATTCTTACAATATAGAATATTTCCTAACAAATCTAATAAAAATTAATAAAAAGAACACAAATGTATAAATTAAGTTGTACAGATTTTACGGATTCAATTATTTCTATTCGTTTAAAAGCTGTGTACCATTCTAAACGTCTATTTAACGAGATTTCTAGTCAAAATTTTGCAATTTAAAGCCTTCTTAAAAATATATTCAATGCTTGCATCTTGTAGCATATAAATACATAGATTACTTTTGTATATACATATGGCTAACTGGCTAAGTATTATTGTTCGATGATAGATAACAACACTAAAATTTATTGCGTATACCAATTTAGTCCCCCACTTTTCGAGTTAGCTAATTTCAAAGGTAGTGCTGAATTGTACTAAGTTTGTGCTAAATGTTGCTCGAATACTATGACCATAATATGAAAAATGCGTAAAAAAATCGAAAAAAAACATATTTTATACCAATCCCCCACTTTTTATATTTCGCAATTTTCTCAATTGCGCTAAGTTGTGCTAGGTTGTGCTAAGATTGTACTATAGTAGTATTTCCAAAAAATAATTACAGAAAAAGTTACGCCCAAAAACATTTTCTATGATATAGGATTGAAGTAACGAGTAAATTAACGTCACCTATCCGAGTATCATATAACTCAGCACAATCGCCAATTTTGCCAGCACAGAGATATAAAGGGCACTTTACTCTTGAGCGTGGTCGTTAGCAGTGGCATTCTGTGCCCAAATTTCGAAGTTCTGACTATACCATGACCACCAGATTCCATATCAGAGTTGTGCTATACTAGAGCAATTTAGCGCAACCCCCAATTTAGCCAGCACAACGATATAAAGGGCACTTTACTCTTGGACGCGGCTGTTGGCAACGGTATTCAATGTCTAAATTTCGATGTTCTAACCATGCGATGACCACCAACTTGCACATATGAGTTGTGATAACGTAGCACAACTCATCACAACTACGAATTTCATCAGAACAACGATAAAAACAAACAATTTACTCTTGAGCGCAGCTATTCGCAACGGCATTCTATATCCAAATTTCGATGTTCTATCGAGCCAACAACTACCAAATTACAAATTACAAATCTGAGTTATGCTAGTGTAGCATAACTGAGATGTGCAATTTGGTGGTCATAGCATCATCAGAGCATTGAAGTTCGGATACAGAATACTGTTACGAACGGCCACGCTCAAAAGTAAAGTGCCCTTTATATCGTTGTGCTGGCAAAATTAGCGATTGTGCTAAGTTTTTATACGCTCATATAAGTAAGTTAGTGGTCATCACATGGTCAGAACATTGAAATTTGGACATTGAATACCGTTGCAAACAGCCGCGCTCAAGAGTAAAGTGCCCTTTCTATCGCTGTGCTAGCAAAATTGGCGGCTGTGCTGAGTTATTATAGCATAGAACAACTGAGATATGCAATTTGGTGGTCATTGGATTGTCAGTACATCGAAATTTGGACATTGAATACCGCGCTCAAGAGTAATGTGCCTTTATATCGTTTTGCTAGAAAACTTGGCGATTGCGCTGAGTTGTGCTAGCGTAGAACAACTCAGATATGCAATTTTGTGGTCATTCGCTTGTCATAACATCGAAATTTGGAAATAGAATGCCGTTGCGAACGGCCCCGTTCAAGAATATGATGCCCTTTATATCGTTGTCCTGGGGAAATTGGCGATTGTACTGAATTGTGCTAAGCTATCACAACTCAGATATATAATTATATGGAATTCAGATATTTGATGTTATTTTAAACGTTACTTCAATCGTGTATAATCGAAAACGTTTTTTGGACGTAACTTTTTCTGTAATTATTTTTTCGAAATACTACTTTAGTACAACCTAGCAGAACTTAGCGCAATTGAGAAAAGTGCGAAATATGAAAAGTGGGGGCTGCTATAAATATGGGTTTTTTCGATTTTTTGATGCATCTTTTGTATTATGGTCATAATATTCGAGCACAATTTAGCACAAACCTAGAACAACTCTTGAAATTAGTTAATTCGAAAATTGGGGGCTAACTTCGTATAGGCAATTTATTCTCTTATCTATTCTAATGTTTACAATATTAAGTTAAACCAAAAGTAAAAAAATTATTATATAAATCGATGTGATTTATATTAAACAAATCAAAATAATTAATAAGCAGACGATAGATGAGTTGAGCCATACACCTGAATACCATTTTTCTAGGTAATTGTAATTATGTAAAACTCTAAAAAAATAATTGTTTATCGGCGAAGAACAAGCTTTTGCAAGAAACTAAATATCTAAGATGTTGTCAGGCTTTAAAATAATTTAAAATTTTTCGGTTTTTTAGATTCGTGTGCTTCAAAAACCGTGTATTAGGATGGCATATATTGAATAAGTTAGGTTTAACTCTACTCTCTTTATTTATTTTGCATTCTAGGATGGATAAAAGAAAAACAGTTCATGTTTTAGATTTGCATAGAAAAAGTTACAGAAGTAATCGGCGTGCTAGTAATGCCTACAGTAAATTAAGCTCTCGTGTTGGGTGTGAACATCTGGAAACAACTTAGAGAGGTTCGTGACATATGAAATGGTTTTTCTGCAATACATGATCAATCATCACTCCCATCTTCTTAATCGGAACAGCTTGGTACTCTTCTAACTTCAACATTTCCGGATATACTTTCTTATACAGCTATTCTTGGTTGTAGCAATCTAATTGAACATGCGGCATAACCAATAAAGCGGCCCTACTATCCGCTATCTGTTGCTTTGCAAGCATAAGTTAACCATGAACTTGATGAAATGTTGCGATTAGGTATCGTACAACTATCTAGCCGTCCGTAGATATGGCCTAGCGTGCTCGTTCGGAAGAAGGGTGACAATTATGAGTTCCGTGGGACTATCGAAAATTGAATAGTGTCACTGAAAACAATACGTCCATTCTCAGATCTTAGATATTTTTCGTGATGCTTCATATTTATAGAGTTTGGAAATACGTTTATCATATTGGCCAGTATTACTTAAAGAAGTCACTCTAAACCTATGATATCGTTCATAGAACCCAAGTGGGGTCTATATCAGTTTATTCTAATGCTTTTTGGCCTTCAGAATAGAACCGATACATTTCAAGGACTTATTGATAGAATTATTAAACGAGAACTTAAACGGTATTGTTCCTCCCATCTTGATGACACCATTATTAGTACTCCTACTTTTAAAAGACACATGGGAGTCCTTGACAATTATTATCTTCAACTAGTTTTAGCTTTCAGATGGACAAGCGCTCTTTGTAGGTCCGAATTAAATTATCTGGGCAACATGGTGGATCGTCATGGGCTACATGTAGCACCAAAGAAGGTTTCGACTATTTTATCTTTAGCTACTTCTCGGAACCTAAAAGACGTGTGTCAATTAATAGGAATGGCAAGTCGGTCTAGACGGTTTATACCCAATTTTTCAACACTTGCTGCGCCAATCACTGCTTTGACTCGTAAAAATATGATATTCTTTTGATCGTTAAATTGTGAAAAGCTTTTCATGCTATCAAAGAATATTTAGTACCTGTACCAGTACTTATCTGTCGTGACTTTTCTTTGCACATACAAGCTGAATTAAAATTAAGCCTAAAGTTAATGCTGGTGGTAGAATTTACGACGCCATAAAGTTAAATAAACGAAAGGATGATACCAAAACCACCATGAAAATTTACCTGAAGCTAAAAATGTAAATAACCCAAAAGAAATGTTTTAGAAAGAATGGGGTTGTACAAGATAATTCATTTTTCTTAACCTAAGAGTCTAAACTGGAGAGAGAAAAATATTAGTGGGTCATAGGATACTATGTAGAATTAATTTCAGACGGGAAGAATTGTTTCAACTCAGAGATATACCAGATATCGCCAGAACTATTATTTTCGATGTAGAGTTCGTAGGTGTAGGGATAATTTTCTTGTAAAGAAAGAAGAACACCTCACCAAGATTTATCTCGCCTCAGAACCAAGTTACCTACATCAAAATAGAGTGAAGCACGCTTTAAGTTATACACTTGAGCGTTACATTTTTAAGCTTTTTGAAGGCGACGACTTATTTTGGTTGAGTGTTTCACAGTTCATGCTAAAAGGAGGAAGAGATCCAAAACGATCTTCTAAAGCTTCTTATTCTTAAGAAGGTTTACCGAGTTTATATCTTCTATAGAGAAGTTCATGCTTCGCAAGCTTCCAAAAGGTTACTTGATGCGGAATTAATTGTTAAAGCAAGCTTACGCCCTGGAAAAATGCATACCTTCTAAACTTGAAAGTTCTCACCTAATATATTTTGAACGTACCGTTCATGAAGAGACAATGGCATTTTTAGAAAAACATCGGCCTTATTGAAAAATGGTTTTCCACGAACTCTATGACTGGCTACGTTTAAATCCGAGACACGCATGTCTCTTCACAAGTGACAGTATATCCTAAAACTCGATTGTTATCATCACTGTATCCCGTGATATCAGCAAAAGCACCGATTAAACGCTTTGCTTTATGCAACCCAGCGTAAGTATAGACTGTGTATCAAATTTTTGCATACAAAAATTCTAGAATTTTGGGGCAAGTCATTTGATAAGGACGAAAGCGTAAACCTTCTATATTCCACGAAGTTCTTCATCAACTTTCTGCATCAAGTTAGATGACAGATGACAGATGATTGCCCACTTCGTGCTTCACCGTACATATTTGCATGGATTTTATTAAATGTTTACCCATTTTATCACCATGAAATCGTTCATCTTCATCTTCATATATTTTACTAATTTGTCAACAAATATGAGCCGCCTTAGTAGCTCTTGTGTTTAAAAAATGAGTTACAGCTCATATTTCACAATCCCTGGTATTATCAATGTTTTAAACATTTTAAACACGCACAGGGGAATATAACTAAATAACACTGCTCGCTGGCGCCTGTATCAAGGCAATATATTTAGGTAATCAATGCGTATGGGCACAATGATGCCCGCTGCACAGAACGGTCACATAGAAAAGCTGAACTTACTTAAAAACACACATTTTTATTATTTCGCATATATTATCTTTAAAAACTTTGCTCTATATAATTCCCTTTATCGATCGCCACCAAAATCTTTTGGGAGATCCAGCGTTTTTGAGTTAATATGGACAGAACGATCCTGACTATGTCTTTTTAAAATATACCTTATTGAAAAATAACTTCATTTGAAAAATTTACTGCTGTATAAATGTAAACACATTTTCTCACATAATTTCATCAAAAATGTATTTTATCGTCGGAAATGTTTAGTATGCCCCATACTACAGCCAAACTATTTTACTGATCACCAAAAGTTTTTAGAAATCCCCTAGTTTATACATTCTAAAATTAAAAGTAAAGTATTAGATAGTTTTCGAGTTATAATGAACGTAACATCAAATACAAATCACCGACAAATAGACGTCAAATTAAAATTAGTACTAACGCATTCAGGGCATCTGAAAACGAGAAAATTTGTTGAAATTGGCGTATGTGAAATTTTGATCAATTATCGAAAAAGATAGATAATAATCTCTCAAGTCTGTATAAAGTGTAAGGACAGAATATCATCGAAATATGTATATTTTATATAAACCAAATATACATATTTTGATAACGCAAATTACGTGTACGCGAATGGTATATCTAAAAAAAGGCGCGAGTCTCACAGGCTACAAAGATTGTTGTTAATTCTAAATTTAATGCTAGCGTTTTGCTAAAGATGTAAATTCAAACGCAATTTATATTAGAGGATAAGTACAGGGTTTCCCATAATAGAGTTTGCATTTTATTATTAAAATAACATTTTTATAACCAAACAAAGCAAACATTTTATTATATAAAATTACACCTAGTTTTTGGAGATTTCATGTGGTAAAAAATATTTAGTTAAATTATTCTTAACTTTTAAAAATCATCTCTTTCAGCTAACCCCCTTGAACTTCAATACATTTCTCAATATTAGACACAAAGTGATTCATGACACAACGAAGAAAATCTTCACCTGTTTATTAAATTTTCATCATAATTACCGTTTTAAACTCTTCGATTGTCCTTGGATGTCTGGTAAAAACTTTGGCCTTCAGATATCTCCAGAAAAAACATTCGGGAGCCGTTGAATCCAAGGATCTTGAAGACCAAAATAAATCTCCAAATTGATAAATGAGTCGCTCATTAAAGGTTGCTCGTGAAACCCGATTGAGTTCCCGGCCGTATGACCCGTTGCCCCATCCTGCTGGAATAGCATAGCATTGTTAAGTAATCCTAGTCTATTTAATTCTGGAAGGAGAAGTGTCTCTAGCATATGAACGTAACGCTCGCATGCCACTGTACCGGAATTGCCATTTCTATCCTCAAAAAATGTGGACCTTGGGGGATCCATCTCTACACCAAACAACAATTTTAGCTTTGTGCTGTTTTTTTATATAAATTTCTCGAGGATCCTGGTCAGAATAGTGTCTAAAGTTCTGTTTGTTCACGATAACGTTTAAGTAAAAATTACCCTCGTAGCTCATAATTAAATTTAAAAATCTAAATAAAAGGTTAATCTTGCTTTCTTGCTTTGCTCGTTGAGATACGCTAACGGATACTTATATGGATGGAATTTTAGGTCCTTTCGACAGACCTATTAGAACTTCTCATGATTGGAATTCTCGATCTTTCTATGTTTCAGGTATAACTGTTCTACGACGTCCAGTTTTCTTTCAATTTAGTATGGCACCATTCCTACGTCAATGAAGAATCTACAACAATAGTTTTACCATTTGGAGCAAGACCCGGTTTATGATTACTAAATTTACGTCCATATGCGCTTCTTATCTGCTCTATCGAATCGATTCTGAACTAAGTTGCAATATAGAAAATACATTTTTGAATTAAGTATTCCATGAATATTCAAGTAATATCAAACATTAAAAAAGCTTAAAAATGTAATAATATTCTTAATAACATTGATAGAAAAATAATGTTTTTGAGAATATCATTTTAAATCAAGTTGTAATGGGCATCTACTCCGTTTTTGTTTTTAGACCATAGAATATATTCCAATATAGTGCACTTAATTTAGTTACCTTGTATAAAAGTAATTTAAAAATCTAAATGGATAATTTATTTTGGAGAACCATGAATAAAACTAGACTGGTAATATAATTTGAATTATGACGTATTGCAATAGTCTTACTATTTTCAGGATCTTTATTTTGGGGATAACACCTGGACTCAGAATAATAACATTTGTCTATTATACTCGTAACTTACAGCTTCTTATACTTCAACGTATATCTAACTTGTTCTAATTGGTCTATGTATTTCTCATCTAATTACATTGTGCTACTTGCGAGTACTTCAAGCGTATCTTCACTTCTTTCTTCCAAGCCACACTCTCTAATCTCTTTTAGGTGGTTGACAAAACTATGACCTCAGGTACTTACTGGATGGCTTACTTTATAGAATGCGAAGCATTTCCAATACTTATCAATTATAATTGCAATAATTTTTTACTTACTCTACTATACACCTTTTTTCGTTAGACGGTTCAAAGTTGATGCAATTTCTGAAAAATTGTTCACGAATTTCTTGTAGTAGTTTGCGAAAGCTACGTACCTCTTTGTTTCGCTATAACTTTTCAGTATTGAGAATTCTTCTACTGCCAAAATTTTATCTGGCGCGGATTCTATCCTTTGCGCTGAAATTTTATGTCCTATATAAAAAAAATGTTTTTTTCAAAAATTCGCACACTTTTGGATTTACTTTCAAATTAACTTGTTTTAGTCGATGCAAAACCTTTGTCAAATTTGCGTTATGACAAATTATTTTTTCTCCGAAAATAATTAAGTCGTCTAAATAAATAAAACGTCTCTCAAAATCTAAACTTACATCATCAGTGTTATAGTCCGTGAAAAAGCTCCTGGACTAATTTTTGATCCCATCAGTAGCTTAGTCATTTAGTACTGGCATCGATCTGTGTTAAAAACTGTGCAAGGTCATGAAGACTGTTATAATTCGTCTTGATAATAGTCTTATGATAGATCCGAATGCGTAAAATAAATTTCACCAGATAAAGAATCACAAAACGCGGTACTGGAAATTTATCGTCTTCGATTGGTTTGTTTAATAATCGCTAAACGGATACTTTGTTCACTTGATTTAGCAACTTTTTGGGTATTAGTACTACTGGCAATGAAAATGCTGAGGTTGGTTTTCAATTACACCATACACTAGAAATTATCCAATATTTTTGTGCATCATTATTTTCCCTGCATGCGGTAATCGATAAGGTTTTACGAATACAGGGGTTACGTCTTTCCGTAGCTTAATCTTCTTTTTACACACGAATTATGTTGCTACCTAGTTAGAGGAGCTATTATCAAAGTGCAAACTAACGCCTTCGATAAGAAAAGACCAGATAAACAAATAGAGTTTTCATTAAATTTGTATTCACTGTTCAAAGCTAGTCAAGTTGTAACCTTGTTAGGAGAAAGTCGCATTATAAGTTCTATGTAAAACTTGAAGTTTAAATAAATATTGTCTTTTAAAGAGACAAATTAACTTAAAGCAAAGATAATTGACCCACTTCTAGTATTATCCGATATTGTTGTGTATATAACTTAACAGTTATCGTTTAATGATTAACCAGAAATTAAGAACTTTAGTGAAATGCTATCGCAGAGTGACTCTCCGAAAATCGAGAAATCCAGTCCATCACGGACCTGCACAACGCATCACCATAACCAAATAAAAATCTAGGACAAGATTAACAGTCTATACAAAAGAATTCGTGCCAACGAAGAAAATACATACATACTTGAATGAGCGCGTTCGTTCGATTAAGAAATGGCAATTAAAGGCGCAATATGCTTAATGTAGGTACAATTTAAATGCAAATAGAAAACCTAGTCGAAGAATTTGAAAACTTATGTATAAGGAAAGCTTTAAATGTCTCGAAAAATCGTAAATCCAATTTTAAAAATAGTTTTAATATAAATAAAACCGAAATGAATACTCAAAGTACAAGTCAGAAAGAACAATTTATACCCGAATATTTAAATTGCGTTCCACTTTCAATGGCGACGCTAATGAATTAAACAGGTACTTGTCAATTTGCAAATACCTAATTAAAATATTTTATGGTGCTTTTAATCCTAATAGTTTTAAGAATTTATATTTGTTGAACACTCTAGTAGGAAAATTAACAGGTATGGTAAAATTAATCATAAATATTCAAAATTTTACTTCATGGGAAGAGTTTGTAGAATAGTTTTGCTGATCAAAGAGATGAAGCTTGTTTAATTAGAGATTTACTATTAAACAAAAAATCGATTGGTGAGTCAACTAAACAATTTTTTGGTAAATTCTCGAGTGTTTTAAATTTATTTTGCAGTTGTGTCGGCGTACACGCAAATTCTAAACACTTAAAACGTGATCTATATAATAAACTAGCATTGAAAACATTTTTATGATGATTATGTGAACCTTTAGGCACCACTATATGCAGCATCAAACTAAAAGCACTCGACGAAAGTTTACAATTCGTTATTCAAGAAGATATTATCCGTTATCTACAAAATACAGGTAATAAACAATTTTATAAGAACGATAACGATCAATCAAATAATAAAAGGCCCATAAACTCTACGCATGGAAAAAATTATAGCTTTCAAAAAGAAAATCGCATTATAGGAAATGCAAAAAACTTTCATTCAAAACCAATCCTAAATTCATCCCAAGGTGGACAGTCAGCTTCAAAAATATTTTACCAATTCTCAGTTCTTTAGAATATCGCAAAATAAAAACATTTTCGGACCAAATCCAAATTTAACCTTTTCAAAATCAATTCCGATGAGCGTTTTCACTAGAAATACTGGTCTGAATTTTAGCCGCTTCGGTTATGCTAGTCAATATTAACCGCCTAAAAGAGATTTCATTCCCAAAGAACTTCATAATTCTGAGTTAGAACAATCTTGTGGGTCAACCGGAAATCTTATCAATGACCCCATTCTTCATGATGGCTATGTAAACATCAGTGGAGTGTATTAGGGGCTTTACAGTAAATACTAACAACAAACACAAAAGTAATGTATAAATTTCCAAGAAACCGATTCAGTAAACGGGCCAACCTACAACATCAACTAATTTCATATAATGGAACAAATACCAGCTAGTTACTATACATTATTTTGAGTGAGCATAATTTAAAATTTTTAATTGACTCCAGAGCTACAAAAAGGTTTACTGACTCAAATTTGGTTTTTAAACCGTACCTAAACTTAATATCAAAGGACCCCTTTATAGTGACGGCAGTTTTTCAAAAATTCACCCATAAACATAGTGCATTTGTACCAGCTTCTCAATTATTTGAACTCACAACCCATCGATTTGAAATTTTATCTATCTGAGTTTCATAATGTATTTGATGGATTAATAGGATTAGATGCTTTAAAAATATCGCAAGCTAGTTTAAATTTTAATAATATCGCCTAGGGCGGAACAAGTGATACAAATTAAATCGTCAATCATAAGTGGGGAACTAATAATCCCATATCTGAACTTCCATAATTGCGAAATACCGGATCGCTTAACAATTGCAAAAATTGGCCGAGCCATAACAACCATACTGAACGAATCAACAAATTCAGTAACTTTAGATTTTTCGGAACCGATCATTGTGGAGAAATTTTGCAGAGAAGAACTGCAAGAAATAAACATAAATAGTTCTAGCAGTTCTAATAGTTTTAATAATAATTACCTGAACCTGAATAAACTTTGGCTAGGTCATTTAAACTTTGCAGAAAACAAAATAAAAAATTAAGGTACAGAATGTTCTGATATATTTTGTAAAGGAAATGAGCCTCTAGAATTTACTAATACAGTTAGACAAAATATAAAAATGACAGGTGAAATACCAGTATTACAAAGCCATATAGGTAACCATTAGTACACAAGCAGGAAGTGCAAGAACAAATTAAAATGATGTTAGAACAAAATAGAATTAGAGAACTCAGTTTCCCATGATCTTCGCCGATTTGAGTTGCGCGTTTTTAAGTCTCGCAACATTAACATTTAATTGGGAACACTCGGTATATACATGAGTAAATTCATAACGAAAATTAAGTGGTAAATTACCAATATCATTTTTATATTTAGAATTATAGACAAGAATTTTACAGGTTGCTACCAATTCTTAACAATAATTATTAAAATCCAAGAATACCCGGTTCACGTTTTAAAATACATTAGATTTCCCATAAGAATGTTGATTCTTCTAAAAATAACTATTAACCACCGATCCCTTTCCCCCTGAAATTTCAAGGAGAAAACTTCCATTAACAGGCAGTAGAGTCTCGAACGTGACGAAAGCAAGTAACATCCTTTAGTGTGCGCGCCAAAAACAAGTTTGAAGAAATCATTGAGGAGTTACGCTCTTGTATGGTTATGCATTGGAGGCCGAATTAGTGAAAATTCGACCTACTATCACTAAAGAAGAATTGTGTTTAGGGTCAGCATCGATTACCTGTCCGATTTGTAAGTGAAGCCTAGGATCTGACGAGGCAGTACGTAAGGCACAATAGAATCCGTAAACAAGGGCCGCAGTCCTTCTTTGAATTCGCAGACTGCGGAGATCACAAGTAAGTTACATCCTTTCGATCACCTTATTTCGTCCCACAAGTCACAAAGCTCCTCTGGGGAATCCGACAGTCAACTTGCTCTCTTGTACCGTAGCAATAATCCGCTGGGTGACCTACTTCAACCAATTAGCAGATAGACAATTTTGTTCTTATTGTGTGAGATTTAATTGACGAACCGAAAATATATTTAATTTACGTAATTGCAGTAAATTAAGGCCACCATTAGAAGGGACCAGTGTTTTGTTATTATTAATTAACATAGTCTTTAAAAATCAAACCCAGGGGTCCCCTATTTTGCAATTTTATTAATTAAGTAATTGATCATTTAAATGTTCTTTTATTATCTGTACAATGTTATGTTGCCTTCATTATAAGCAGCTAGTTTAAAGCAGACTATCTTATTATTTCACCGATATAAATAACTGTAGTAGTAGTAGATATCATTTTCATTCAGAGAAACGTTAAAAATAAGTAAATAAAACATATCTTTAGGTAAAGTGGCGCCCATAAATCACCACTTACCCCGATTTTTTACGTTTGCAAACAATTCCTGATTTTTTACCAAATTAATTTCATCATACACGTAGTATCCCCCTTACCTTCACTGCCATGGCCCGAAAAAAACTGGCTAATTCAGGAAAATTAACATGTTTAATTACCTCTGGGGCGCAAGAAGCGCACCAGCTGGTTATAAAATTCGAACATGAATGATTCACAGTTCCTAATGGTAGAAGTAGTTAATCTAAGTGACGATGATATCTGCCTAAGATACCAGTATAATTCATGATAACCCAAGAAACAGTAAGCAAATAAACGGGCGACCAGAAGACGAATTACTGGGAAAACAGCACAATATTCAAATGCAGAACAAAAATCCTATCGTAGACATTCCCATTTTGGATGACCCCATTAATTACGGATAAAATCAAATAATAATTGAGCTAGTTTTACACAGCCTTGCTAAACCTAAAATAGCAATTTTTTTTGAAAGAAAAACGCGAATTAAATTAGAAATCTCAAGGAATAGCTTCAAAAATAACACAGTTGATTTTATAAAACCTTATATTGACTCTAATACGCAATATTATCTATATTTTGAAAATTCAGAAACATACGAACCCTTATGTGAAGTAATACATAAATATTTCAATAAATATTATACAAAATTATCACCAGGGTAAAGGTAACCATCGCGGGATAGACGAAATAGAGGACAGAATAAAAGCTAAATACTATTAGCCCAACTCAGCAATACACATATGATAATAACCCTGTTAAAATAAAAATGAACATAACTTCCACAGCAGTTAAACCCTTTGACACATTTACTGTAGAACAAACTAAATTTGTTACAATTATGGATAGCTTTTATAAGCAATGCACAAACATATTCTATAGCATCATTAAATTCAATGTAATTGTTATAATTCTTCTCCCATCATGGAGTACCTAAACAAATTATTGGAGATAACTGAACCGAACTTAAAAATAACGTAGTAAATGATTTACTTAAGTTACACAAAATAAAAGTCCATTTCTACTCAACTAATAATCCTCAATCAAATGGCCTAATTGAAAAACTGCGTTCTACATTACTAGAACACATCCGCCTACTAAATATCTAAGGATCTACTAAAACGCATTCTAAAATGAAAATGATATATGCAATCCCAGTTTACAATCATTCAATTCGCTCCATCACTAAACACAAACCTACTGATGCTGTAAGCGGTTATATAAGTGAAAATATCCAATTTGATATTTGTATCGAACAAATACTCGTAAAAGATTATAAAAAAGGTCTGAAGAATAAACTAAAATACATTTACACGAAATTGAATGAAATGCTTTACGTAATGAAAAATTTAATCGTACAGAAAATATAAATAAAAACCGTGAGAATCCCGAAATATTTCCTGTTGGGACTAACAGGAGATACATATAAAAAACAATGCAAGACAAAATCCTGAAAATAAATTTAATACGCCTACGACTATTCAAAATATAGACACTTAACATAAAGTAATTTCAGCAATAATTAAAACTATTTTTACTAGATTACCACTCGTTTGTGGACCTGAAGATAAAATAGAAGTAGAAAACCTACAAAATAACTCACAAATGATAGCATTAACACTGCAAAATGCGAAAATCGTAGAATATACCCACACACTAGATCATTATTATGGTATAAGCTCAATACTCCTAGAAACCGACTAATTATCTGAACAAATGTATTATACATATCAATTGATTAATGAAAATTTTAACCATTCTCTTGACGTAACAAACTATCAAAGTTTTAAAATTTACCAAAAACGAAGTACAGACTAAATTAAAAGAAATAGATCAATTAATGGTTTAGGCGTGGTTTTTAAAGCAATTACCGGTAACCTAGATTCTTCCGATGGAGAATGATATGAAAACCTAATACGCGATTTGCAAAAGAACCAAATCAAATTAGCTGAAAATGTTGCAGAACAAAATCAATATTCTTAGATTTAATTAAAAAATTTAATTTAACAGTGTAACAAATAATACATGATGAAAAACTATTGGCATCAAATATCAATTGAATCAATGTAGTTGTACCAGAAAACAAACACCTTGAGGTCATTCTAATGATCAAAGATATTCTGAACCAATTTATCAGTATGTATCTAGTAATTAATTTGGTCCTTCAAGATGTAGAAAACTTAAATTTTTTAGCTACATTAAAAATAACGTACCCAAGTACTATTCATACAAAGAGCCTACTTAATGAATTACTAAATTTGCAAGGTAGATTAAATTTTAATTAGTTACCTTTAGAAGTGAATGACCACAATATCAGATTAGCACCAGCTTTACTAAGAGTCGTCAATTGACGGTTAGAGAAATTTAATTGTTCTTCATTAGGCAGTTTCATTCCCTAGATTTTTGGTATATTAGGACATTTATTATTTACGAGAGTAGACTCTGGCAGGTATAAACAATTAACAATAGTTCTACTGTAAAGCTTTATCTGGCAACTTTCACCTATATTTACCGCTGGCCGTCATTTGACGGATTTCCCTAAATGTTTGAATAAAGTCGTTCATCTGCCGATTTCATCCGAAAACCACAGTTCACCGTTAACTAGCATTCATCGCTAGTGCCTCTTTAGTTCTGAAATTTCACTGAAAGAAAATGAACTGCTCCAGGTTTTGTGTAATATTTCTTCAATTCAGTCCAGTAGTGAAGAATCCGAGTTTTCTGCTGAGAGTAGTGGCAATGAAGAGTAGCAGTAGCGAATCAGACACTGGCAGCGCTATACTTATTCAGCAAAGAAATATTCTGAAAGAAATAGTAAGCGTAGATAATGGTAAGTTCTGCACAGTGCAATATCTTATTGCTACTGTTTTATTACTTGTTTCAATTAGAATTCAATTTATTTTTTTTATAATTTTATACCGCATATAGATGGCTACACGACAATGCACCGACGAAATACACACTGAAAGCACTCTCAAAGTTCATGAGAAAAAAAGAAAAACGTCAGATAATGAAGATAATGTTCTTTTTATAGTGATTTACACATTTATAAATCGCATTTCAAATATTACGTCATATCTAGAATAACTAAATCAGCAATTGATCGTTATATTCGTGTATTCCATTTCAGGTAATAGTTCATATGATGAAAAGGAACAGGAAGAAAATATATACATACGTTTCAACATTTTAGAAAGGGAGGATTACGAGCTAGTCGGACTAAACAGCCGAAGCACTACCCTTGTACTACACAGCCCTCTTCCACTGAAACCGGTATTAGTAAGACACAGCTTACCCTTGGAAATTCAGCTGCTACGTTATCGGTTGAACCATCTACAAGTATTTTGCTTCATGAAGTAGAGATCAGTGCAGATGGTACCAAATGAATCAGAACTGCTCTGGGAAATGTGCATGGTAGGCATAGTTTGCTAAATGTATTACGTAAGGCGTCAGGACCTCCAGGATATGCAAAGCGTCAAATCAAGGAAAATGAACCGATAAGTGCACTGCGCCTTTCTATTAGTAATAGCATTGTACATCTCATTCAGCAGTGTACTGAAACTGAAGCCAAAATTAAATTACAAAATGACAATTGGAAACTATCTTTAGAAGAAGTAGACGCATTCATTGCAATTTTATAGAGCTCTTGGCTGTCGTTCATTCAATATCCATTCTCCATGGAAGAAACAATTTGGTCCTAATTGTTTTACTTCCACCATGTCAAAAAATAGATATATTATAACTATCATAGAGAGCAGAACTTTAACACGTTCAATTGCGGCCATTTATGTCTAAAGTTTCTACTTGACACTTACAACGAGAGAGAGAGAGAAAACAATGAGTAATAAATAAGAGAACAATTGCTAGAAATGCCTTAGTCTATATGTCGATTACGATCAGTTTGGAAGCTACGATTTTTATCCTCCAATTGAATTATCGCCGGATCGAAAATACCTGCTAGCTCTAGTGGGCTTTTGCGGTTGCAATTCGATACCAAATATTACTAACGGCAATGCTAAATTACATTACACGATAATAGAAGGGACGGCAGGGGGTGGAGGTAAACAGAAAGAAAGAAAAAAGCTAAACAAAATCTCAATGCCGCACGGCGCCTATGAAATTGACGAGATTAACGATTATTTACAAAAAGAATTCGCCAAGAGATATTAGAATAAACCTAACGTATCTAAACAGTCTAGCATCAAGCAAATCTTTCAATTAACGGCCAATAATAATACATTGCAATGCGTAATAAAAAGCAAGTACGGCGGTGATTATGAACAGTCTGGAAGTATAGCACGCATGCTAGGGTTTAGCCCTTAAATACTGAAACCTAACTTGGAACATTTTTTCGATTTGAACGTGCAAATCCTGAAACATACCAACATACACGTAGAGTGCAATATAATAAAGGAAGCGTATAGAAACGGCGAAAGAGTGCGAATGCTATATGAAGTTGACATATCTATCCCGCCCGGCTTCAGATTGAATAAAACGCCTGCTAATCCGCCGTATCTGAAAGTAAACACGAATCGTATAAGTAACATTACGTTGAACTTGAACGATCAGAGAGGCGAATTTATCGATTTTGGACGCGAAAAGTTCTCTGTACGCCTCGAATTAAAAGCTGTATAATAAGTAAAAACTTGAAGAGAGAGAGAAATCGAGTGCGAGACAAGAAGAAGTAGAAATAAAGAAGAAGGAGATGGGTCTTAGGTTTAGTAATAACGAGCTTAGTTCGACTAATTTATTCAATTGCTTCTTACCTTTCGATAGGATAACACCTGCAACGGACTCTCTAAAGATGAAGAAATCGAAAACACAACGCTCGCGACAACAACTACTACGAGAACCATCCCAACAATTTAACAGATAGAAATTAACTTTATCCGAAAAGCAATTTTTAGCTTCGATTGGTCTAAAGGTGCCAAACTAACAAAAATAAAAATAATAAGAACGACAACGGTTCTCTCTTTCTCTCTGCCAGTCTGTCTATTATCTGAAATCATGAGTGCAAATATAAACATTTTTGAAAGTGTCAGTTTTGACGAATCAATTAGTAAATATGAAACTCATACTTATTTACCGGTTGGATCCAGATCCTATCGAATATCGGACGAAATAAGAATTCAAATTCAAAGTCAAGATCTGATAACGGACACTCACAATAGCTACATTTATATAGAAGGGTCAATTAAGGCTAACAATGA
>JAHWXV010247021.1:0-16765 GCA_024586415.1 Phrixothrix hirtus | reverse complement strand
TCGGACAACTTCCATTGTGGCTCTCGCTGTATGGGCTGTGACCCAATATTGTTGGAACCATATTTCTTCCCTGTTGACCCGGAGTTTTCTAAGTTGTGTAACATGTCAACATAGCGTAATGAAGTCACTGCAGCAGTAGTCCCTCCCTTTCCGAGAAAATTAGAGTCAATGATCCCTGTTTTTAAAACAGGCGTTACACGGAATTTATTTCTAAAAAACTGCTCAACAGCAAGAATACTGTACTCTACGCTGACCTCTCTCCTCCAAAGTATTAAGCAACCCAAAAACGCGCGGTCTTTTTGCACCACCTT
Organism: Phrixothrix hirtus; assembly: GCA_024586415.1. Lineage (NCBI taxonomy): Eukaryota > Metazoa > Arthropoda > Insecta > Coleoptera > Phengodidae > Phrixothrix > Phrixothrix hirtus. The sequence goes on along the minus strand of JAHWXV010247021.1, from coordinate 16,454 downwards.
GTACAAAAGGAGGTTCAAGTTGTCATTATGTTTTAATGAAGGGAAAACCCTGTAATCTAAGTTCATAAGATATGTAAGAATTTTATTAATATCCAAGGATTCAACTTTCAAATCAAACCGGACAATGCTGACTCAATAATGGTTCTTACAAAAACAGACAAAACTTTGGCATTTTGTTAAATTTAAGGTAGCAAGAATTATGAGGCAATTTCCTACCTGCCTACCCTTGAAAACGAATAAAAATGTAATTTAAAAGATATCTAAATATTTAAATGAAGAAGTGAGGTGTAATTCAAAAATGAGATTTGCTAAATTTATTCATCGCTGTTACTTTATATAAGCTACATTTTATATTTTCTTATTAGAAATTTATTTAGCATAAAATTAAATCTGTTGAAACCAAAGATAATATTTCATTTAGAATCACTTTTAGGTAGTTGTTAAAAGTTAATGTAATGGTAATACGAATTTTATATTAAATTTTAAGAAGGTAAATACTTGAAATGTAAATTGATTCCGATTTAGTAATCTTGTTTGGTTTTGTACGAGATACTACAAAAAAGCTTGCATCCTATTTTTTGATTCAAACCGTTCAAGCGCCCTGCTATGTATTTTTATTATAATGGGAGCCTGTGAAAATAATTTGTAATAATGTTGTACCCCAAAAAGGACATCAGATGTATCCGGTAATATCTTTATCTACATGATATGTAATAAGTGGTAACGGTGTATAAATGTCAGGAACCGAGCCGATAGCGGATCATCGAATAAATAAAACCAGACTAAGTTGCGTACTTTACGATCGAGGCGATAGTTGGCAGTACAGTTACACGGTTAAACGTTATATAAAAAAATGGCGATAGATTGGAGGTTGATAATTACTATTATATAACTTGTTACTATTATTAGTGATATAATAAACTCGTTGGTTGTATAAATGTATGCATGAACGTCCTTGGCTGAAGTTTAACTGTAAAATATACAATTGTAATCAATAATTCAGGGTATAGGTAATACCATATGTCTAACTAACACCATTTTGTCGATAAATTGTACCAAAAATACGTCGTTTACAGTATGAAATTTAGCGAACAACCCGTTTGAATTAAAAAATGTGTAATAGAGCTAAATTTAACTGACAATGAGTTTATTTTACATAATGTGAATATTGAGATTTAAAAATCAAATCAGCTTTGGGTATAAATAAAGCCACGTCAAATTAAAAGGTTTTACAGACATTAAAGCTACATTTTTAGATTACAGTAAACATTTATATGCTTTTACAAACGTTAACAACAAAACAACGCCATAAAAAGTTCTGAAAAAGAAAATATTAGATTAAAGTGTTTTAGACTAACAAACATAATTTTAGTTCGGATTTGAAACAGTTGGCAACTTTATTTGAAGTAAATTAATTCGATGAGCCTGAAATAATGAAAACGAAGACCCAGAATTATCCGAAATATAATTTGAAAAATTTCGTTAAAAAAATAAAGCAACTTGAACATCGCCAAGCCCTGGCAATGTCAGTAACAGTAATGTTTAATTATTGCTATTATCAAAATCTCAAACGTTTGAACTCTTAATATACAATTTTACACAGTATTTCTGCGAGAAAGTGTGTTTTATAAAATGCTATTTTATCATTTTAATTTAATGAAATTTTTTTTCATCGGGATTAAAAGCCATGAGTTGCACTATTGAGGAATAAAAGCGACTAAGAATAACATCTTACCATCGTTATTTATATTATATTTAGTTGTTGAAAAGCAGTCTAACGTTTCGATCTCGATCTCAGGAGATGAACATAAATAGTTCGAAACGTTAGACTGTTTTCCAACAACTAAATATAATATAAATAAAGATGGTAAAATGTTATTCTTGGTCGTTTTTATTCCGCAATAGTGCAACTCATGGCTTTTAATCCCGATAAAAAGAAATTTCACTAAAATAATTATACATAGCCGAAAGAAAATCAAATAAATTCATTAAAATTAATATTTTAATTTAAATAATCTCCTTTATAGTTAATTATTTACTTGTAACGTCTTGGATGTTGCTTTATAGTGCTTTCTGTTTCCTTTAGATATATATGTAATTTCTATTTACAACACAAACTAATTTACTTTAATTCAGTATTTTTGACTGCACACGGTATGCATTTTAATTAACTATTTTAAATTATATTGCTTTTCATAAAAATTTGAACCAATTGTATTGAAATTTTCAGGATAATTGTAACTTATATAGATATAAAAATAGCCAAAACTTGGAAACAAAGATGTAAATCTAAGTTGTCGTTGTAATGTATTCTTTTATTAGTTCCTATATTTGTCAATTAACATTTCGTAATTGTAAGGTTTACATATTAGCTGCCAATGTTTACCTTACTACCAATTAGACGACTTTTGAAGAGACAGTATCGTTAGTCGTAAAGAAGCTCGTTAGTTTTTTCGGGAAATACCCCGTCGGCTAAATAGTTTTGTGTGTTGCAACAGACAGTTGCAAGGAATATCACAAATCGAAAAGCTCACTCTCTTCGTATTGTAACTTGCCGAGAAAAATTTTCAACCATTAGAGATTGATCGAACATACGCTCTTTTGATCTTAGATCGTACCAACCACTCTCCTGCTTACTATTTATACAATCAATTGTGCAAGGAAAAAGTAGAGTGGATTTATAAATCAAATCAAGTTACTTTTAGCGATGCATCGAGCTTTTGTTTATGATAGTCGTAGAAGAGTGAGGTGACAACGATGCGAATGTTACGATTTATTGGTAATGATTAAAGGCCGATAGCTAGATTAATAATGTCTTAGAGCCTGCGTCAATACTGAATCCGAGACAGCAAGACAATGTGCGCCCACCTACTTCAGAATCTACTAGGAGGTAGCTTTATAAGCTATTGAACAATTTTGATATTTTTAATAATTTAATTTTTAGTTTCTTAATTAAATTCCACCACGAAAATGAAATCTGAAGAAATTCTACAACTACTGAACATGTTTGGGGCTTGATATGTAGATTCAGCAGAATAGACCACCCCACATACAACATTTATGCACCAGGGATCTCATTGGGATATCTCAATTTAAGCATGCTCAGACGCGGGAGCTATACATTCATAAACATTCTGTTTTATTTTTGTTTATAAATTTTAATAATATTTGTACAATTGTATTTTTGTTACAATTATCTTGAAAATTTAAATAAAATTGGTCCATAAATGGTAGGTGTTCGAGTTTTTATGAAAAGCAGTACTCTTTTAAAACGATTTGACGATTTGGTTTGGATATTTCAAGCTAGATTTTCCATTTTTTTCCATTATCCATAGTTATTTGTTTATTTAGTGCGTAAGATGTTAGTCTAGTGCACGAGAATGAAAGTTCTTGTCGCAGGCTGAATTAGAAATAAAGTACCGATATTTTCTTGTGGAGCATTCAACCACGACCCACTAGCTACTACAGTGAAGGAAAGGCCGTGGATCATCGCTAACATACGCGGTTAAACACTGTATAGTTACTCAAAATTTGGAATTGGGGCGCCATTATCTTCATGATCTGTGAGAGCAGCCAAAATAAACACTTTGTATATATAGATGTTCAAAATCTAATCTTATGAACTAAGACAGAAGATTCATTCAATAGAAGTTTCGGTGGTTACGTAAGCCGAAAGAAAACTTATGTATTGAGGAAGGTACTCTATGATCCCCCTGTATATCATGTACTTGTATGTTAAGATAGTACAACGGGTTCATTAGACTGAGGACCTAACCTAATCTAATAGCGTCACAAATAAGCGGTATGGACTATTATAATTAGGGTCCACCTTGTATGGGTAAAGTTCCATCAATGATAACAATTATTCATCAGTGTTTGATTCAAGACGTTAGCAACAGTTTAGCAATCTAGCGATGTACTGAATACTTAAATGCTTATAGTGCAAAATGATTATACTTAATTGGCGTGATAGTACGATTTATCAAAACGGGAATCATCCTAGATTTCTCCTAAATTTAAGCCAAGTCATGATAATTGTGAAACATGTTGCAAGTACTTAAATAAAACGAAATGTTTTTGGCGTTAGATTTGTAACATTTACTTAAATGTGCAGTTAATCACTTATTACAAATAACACAAAATAACAGTCGCTGAGAAGTAAAGGCCAACCCGTTAAAACTACATACCTCAAACAAGAGATAAAGGATAGGCCCCACTTGGAGAGTTTTTTAATAACGTAATCGGAGGGACTCTACTTAAATTACTTGAGCAAAAAATGGTAGCTAGGTACCTGAATATATAGCCGCGAGTGCACTCGATAATTGATCTAAATAAAGTTATACAATAAATTCGAAAATATAAGGATTAATAATTTATATTCTGACAATTGTTACGTAATTTAGATTCTTATGCCTGACGTTATAATCGAGTCAAAGTTCAGTACGTTATAAACGGAATTAGTGCAATTTCAATAGACACTAAAGAATAAAGCCCCATTTTACATAGTCTAGAATGTTAATAAAAAACCATGCTAACGAGATAATTAAGTTGACGATGCTAACGGAAAACAAAGGATCACTTACATATTGGGTGTTGACAGTGTTTCCAAGTGCTAAGATGTTTAGATAACTAGATCGCAGGATTCGCCTGTGTAAAGATATTGTACATCTGCAAAAACGGTTTACCTTTAGCCCGGATTTCCATTTCAACAACGACTGTAGATCTTCATAAAATAATTATTTGGAGGGCGCAATATCATTCATCAGCTAAAAACACTCGAGGTTATTTTACATAATTTTCTACACTTTATATTCTTCAAATTGAAGAAATACTTAAATATTTCGAAATTGTTAACCAGCCGTTTTAACAGCGTCAGCTCGGGACGAAAACTTGTGTTCGAATTTTGATTTCATTTTCCATTGCAAAACAATCGCGTTACCAGGCAAGATAAGTTAGTTCGGACGATTATTTTTAGTATGCCTGAAACTATGTAATTAAAGGTAAAGGATTCAATTAACCAGCTTAGTGCTTTAAAATATTAGTACCTATTGAACAACATTTAGAGAGATGACTGTGGTAATACACATGAAATGTTACGTAGTCACGATTTGTTTTTAAGAAAAGGAACTTTTAGCAAAGGGAATTATAAATTAAAGCTCTATTTAATAAATAGAAATATACCTACATACCTTGTATTTATTAAATCCAAACATTTCTTGAATAATGGATTAATTCCTTGGTTTCGCTTCGAAAGTTGTTTTGTTGGTTTCAATCCGAAGGTTGTATAGTATGTGATTGCATTTGTGTTTGATCAATGCACATTGCCTAATATAATGAAATTAAACAGCAAGCCTGTTTAATTGTAAAATATCGGCAGCGGCGCATTCAATGAGTAATTTATTAATAATGAAACGAACGCTGACAATTTTTAACAAGGCATAGTCGAGCAAAAAACTTATTCGAGCACCACAGACGTATTCCGAGCCTGAGTAACACACGATACTTTTCATAACTGTAAATTAAATCCAAATTTGGAGCTGCATTTTAATGTTAAACATAAAGTCGGTGAGTTGTTAGGCAAATGGTTCATGATTTGCGATTAATGAAACTATTTTTGCATTTTGATGCGTAACTGTTACTATTTTGATGTTGTAATTGCTTTTGTATATGCTGCCATTTGTAATGTAGCAAACAGTCATTGTTAAAAAATCGTATTTCAACCAATAATAATTGACGCGATAAAGTACTTTTGTTAGTTGGAAGAGTATTTTAATTTTTCAAAAAGTAACGTTCGATTTATATTTTAAGTATTTATGCCTCACCACTGACCTTTGTCAAGTTCTTTATGAAAAGGAGCATAAATAATGGTAACTTTGTAACTCTCGGTGATTATTAGATTGAGTTCATTTACAAATAATAACACCTATTAGCTTCGCTGGAAAGATTTGAATGGTTTTAAAACAGTTTTTCGTAACAGAAGGGATAGTTGGCTATTTAACACAAGGCTATTACTTGACAAAACGTGTTTACAGCACGTATAACGTAACAATAGTTGAACGAATGCCAGTTTATCTAGACAGTGAAGTTGGGCGTGGATAAGAAAAATGACGTTTGAACATCTAGGACAGGATCATAAATAATGTGGGCGCCACCTAATCCCTTTATAGACTCATTCTGTGTATAAATAAGTATCCTTATTTGAAATGGAACGATAACTCTCCAGACAGAGTAACAGCGTTCAGTACTAGATAAGATGCATCACAGGTTTCGAAATAATTGATACAATTCGGTAAATTAGTTGATAAGAGGTAGTGCTTTTGACTCGTCCTGTATATAAATAATACTGTAACAATACTCGCTGATTATTATTCAATACGAGGAAAATGATTAATTATTCTAACATTTATTTATAAGAAATCTATCTACTAATGTCTTTGCATGCCAATATTAATAACAGAACTAACTAATCAAGCTATGGGTTCATTAATTTATATTTACACTATAAATTCTACATTTATTTGGAGAACTTGAGAAAGAGTGATTCATTAAAGCTGGTAATGTAAGGCATGACTCATAGCACATGTCATTGATAATTTGTTAACTATATATTATTTTTGCTATTGAAGAAATTATTGGTCCTCAGAGTGCAAGAAGTGGACATAAATTATTACTTTGTTGGATAACAGAAATTATTTTAAGTTTCCACGTATCTAAGCCTGAATTGCAAATAAATTTTCCGTAAGTTGCTTATAAAATTTTAATAGGCAAACTCAAAGAATTTAAATTTAGAATCGATCTCCTGCCGTGTATTACGTGTACGAAAAATCACTACCGGCTATAATTAATTATCACATACTTAACTATCCTACCATATATTGGAACTTAGGAAGCAAATGCAACCTATTAGTTGTAAAGTAGTAAAAAAAACTGTTATTTTCCCTTGAACAAAATTAATCCCAACCTGTCTTCTTGCTGTAAAAATTAACCTTCTTTCTCATATTATCCATAGATTTTTTTATCATTTTCAATACATCATGCGAAGCTATCTACCGGATATCACACCACGTTCGAGATGTGCAAAATTCACGATTTTTCAAAAAATTATCAAGCAACTGTGCATATTGTACTTTGAAGTTAAAGTATTTAATTTTTAGAAGTTAAAGAAAATAAAATTAAAATACGAATATTAATTTGAGCTGCGCCATGATAACGAACTTTACCCAAATGAATATACAGGGCGTAATTTATTTAACTACTTAGTAATTAAAAATATAAACGCAATCCTTACCAAAATATTTTAAAATGAAGCGGATTGATGTGGAAACTAGTTTTTAAGACTAATGATAAATGAAATTTATGATAAATGAAATTTATGCATCCTAAAAGACATTAATAAAGACATCGTTTAATCTATTCTAACGCCAGTAACGTATTATGTATATTTTGTAAATTAAAAAGAATCGTTGGCAAAGCTCATAATATTGGACAAGAATATGGAAACATATAACCGTGCGTAAAATAAATTCCTATTTTTGACTTTAATATTAATGGGGCTTTAAAGTTGCGTGAGGAGCCTCTCGAACCGATGAGGGGCATCAGTTGATCTGTAGATATCGCTCTGTAGCGTTGGTAGCAACTCAATCCTGAACTTATACAATTTTAGGGAGGGAAAATTGTTAGTGTTCGCTTAGCGAGGCACATGTAACAAAAACAGCAAACTTATACAGCGTATTGCGAGTATTGTCATCAAGTAAACCACAAGAGTAGATGTGGCAGTGACTTATGGTGTTCAGGAAGCTTTCAGCCAACCATAACAACCAAGTAGCTTCTAAGCTGAACTTATGTCTTCTCAACCTCCTCTCTACTACAACTCGAGGAAAAACTTCACTAGCATTATATATGGGCAACTAAAATTTCTAAATCCTTGCTAAACTACGTGTATATCAATAAAGGGAGTGAGTGGTGCAAACTCATAAAGCGTGAGATGCTCGCCAGTGGCATAATATCACCTGGTCTAGTAAATTGTGCATTACACTATTTTTAATCACAAGACGATTTTACGTATGGAGAATGCAGATGCAAGCTTATATTCAAATTGCTTGTAACCAAGGGCGAATCATGATTTGGGCAGACGTATCGTGGTATTCTGTCTGTCCCATTATCATGTCAGGTCCAGGCCCAGACAAAGCTACGTAGACATTTTGACTGACCAGGTCAATTTCATGGTGCACATATTGATCTTTCCAGGTGGTGAGACGATAAGGTCCCGATGCAAACAGTCCGTGTCGTTGAATTGTTGTTTGCTGAGCAGGTCGTCAGTCTTGAACAGCATAGGGACCGTGTGGCCAATTGGAGAACAGGATTTAGTTCCGTTGTCCGTTTGTCCATTTCTAGAAAGGTATGGACAGCTTGGATAACTACCGCAGTAAGGAATTAATTCCTTTATCAGTTGTTTGCATACTTTTACGCAACACCTGTACATACTGTTAAATCGAACTCATATTTTGTATTATAAGGTACTGTCCAAGTATCTTTTAAGTGATGTGTTGTATCTATTCTCATCAAGTAGTGATGTGAAAATTGTATACTGAATATTATTAAAATCGACCAAAAGGTTCTTCTGACTATATAAATGTAAAAAAGTTAAATAATAACTGAAAGTTATAATTAAATTAAAACAATTTACAAATTTCATAATAACCGAATTTTTACTTATTAAATTCGAATAAAGCTATACCATTTTATTTACTTTTAACCATGATTTGGGCAGAATACGAATGAATCTTCATTTAGTTTAATCCCAAAAAATATTTTGTAATTTAAATGTTTAAATTTAGAAAATTATACAATTATAAAATTATTGGCCAAAGTTTTCTTTTATTACGAGGGTCGTTCAGAAAGTATGGAATGATTGGATGTCACTTAATGAAAACACGCGATATCAGAACACAACAGTCATGATGTTACTGCTTCTGAGAACTTTTCATCATTTGCGAAGTATGTCTCCTAAAACCCCTTTAGTTTTAGAAAGAGGTGTAAGGGAGATAGTCAAACACGCGCAGTTGAAGTGTTGAAGTACTTGTTCTGTTGGCACAGATGCTTGAGACTTTGCAGACAACATTCCACGTCTCTTATTTTGTATGGCAAGCCTAAGTCGTTAAAAAGTCTCACATTAGGCTGCTGACGTTATTATCTCCCCGCTTGGCACGAATTTCACTGTTCCAAAAGACAGTTACCATCACTACTTGTAAAAGTACCCTCGTATAACATAAAATGCTATTACTAATTAAGTTAAAAAGACGATGTAAAAGACTTTAAAATTTCACGGACTGCGGGAAACATTTAATAATTGAAATAATTAATTATATATGTAAATGTTTGTAAATCGAGTAACTTGCCTAATTAGAATTGGACAAACTACAAATAGTGTATCTAGATAAAATAAGTTAATTGTATATATTAAATAAGATTTCATCATTTTAAATATTAACATGTTGCAAGCTCAAGTACAATAAATTATCGCAAAGCGCGAGAAAGAAATAGCAAATAAGTTACGCTAGTGAAATAAAAACACCGCGTCTTAAATTAGTATATAAATAGCGATTCAAGAACGCTTAAGGAACTTCGCTTTCGACTGCGAAGTCGGAGACATCGAGTTGCACACTCATAGTGGGGCTCGGTTAGTTAATCAACCTTTGATTTGAAATACATAATCGAGACTACGAACCTAGTTTGCACTTGAAAGGTTGTCGATATTACCGCCTTCATCAATCGGCACCTTGTTGCTAGGGAAATAGGCGCCTTCTATGAAAGATATTCATGATCCTCCAGTTAAACAGTTGCTTGTGCCATAAGATAATTGGAGTATCCTTAAAACCACCGTCATACATTGTGCGTGGCCCGTCTTAATTTTGTTGCTACAGTTGAACGTACGACTCAGCGGGAGAATTCTGACAGACCCGCATAAAGAATTCGTAGACGCAACCTTTGAGTGCCACAAAAGCTAGCGTTACGAACCATTCAGACCGCAAAAGGGATATGTAATAGGAGTATATGAAACCTTTTGGTCGATTGTAACTCGTTTATGTACCAATGTAAGAGACATTGATACGACATCCGTTATTAGACGACTTCCAAAAGTATTTTAGCATTTGTTTAAAGCCTTTAGAAATTAATTACCGTTAGTAGAAAGGCTCTCCATGAGAAGTGCTAATTAATTACTTTCATTGATACTAATCCCATAGTATCACCCGTCCGTTGTTAAAACTAACACTAGCCGAAACAAACTGAGTGCCATCAGCAATAATTAAACGCATTTGTTAATTGAGCTTTGCGAAGTAAATTTAATACTTAATTGTCATTGTTGTAGACAAAAGCAACATTTAAACAATCATATCATTTCATTTAGTCCACTTTGTACAAATTTGTTTTAGTATTAGATGCCTAGAAAATCCTTGCTTAAATACTTTGAATCTTTCATTATTATTTTATACATATTTTTACCCTCTAATTAATCACTCAGTTATTTTTATTAGAACAACATATGACTTATGAAGGTTTATTGCCTTATTATTTACAAAGTAAGCTAGCTAGGTATGAACGACAAAGTTCGTCTTCATCCGAGTCCTGTAAAGAAAGAACCTACCCTCACGATGACTACTTGGAAGAGCAAAATATAAATAATTTTTCCCTACGACCTAATTAAAGAAAACCGTAACGTCACATACTTTGTGATCAAATTTGATTTTGCTTTTGTGGGTTTTGAAGGAGGACTTGGGCGATGCCATTCCATTATCTAGCGTTTGGATTCAGTTGTGTCGTACGTCGCCCAAAAAGTGTTTCGCTCACAAAGTAAGGACTGACAATCTGCATTTCTTCAATCCACCTGCAGAAATGCAATCTCTGGGGGAAGTCAGCCGGGAGAAGTGCTTGGACACGTTGAATATGACACGGATGCAAAAGATTTTGAAGAAAAATTCTCCAAACAGTAGATTGGCTAACATTGAACTGGTGAGCAAGATTTCTTGTGCTAATGTCTGGATGCTCCTCTATTTGACACCTACACAGGTTTATGTGTTTAAAAGGAAGTTTTGCATTTTCAACCAGCGTGTCCAACCATCCAGCACTGATGAGCCCCACTAGGACGAAACCATTGGTCTGCTGGTGCTGTGTCACGCTGTTTGAAAATACAAACTTTTATATTTTTACCTATTTAGTTAGGTTAAAAATCTTTTGCCGAGAAGCCTTAGAATTTTTCATATTACAGTTTCATGGCTTTTCACTTGTATCGAATTAATTTTTAAAATTCGTGTCATTTTTAGGAGGAACCTTTTCTTTATTTTATTTATATTAAAATACCTCCTAATATAAACAATAGATGTCTCTGTTATTATTTATCATCGGCACTCACACAGGTTTATGTGTTTAAAAAGAAGTTTTGCATTTTCAACCAGCGTGTCCAGCGGGAATCGTGATCGGTGTGACCTGACCTGTCATCAAGTGCATACGTGTTCGTCGGTAGCTCGTGAATACTTAGATACTGTAACTTAGGCCGCTTCAGCTTGCTGCGGTGGGTCGGTTGCAGTATCAAACACAAGGGCGACTGTGATATTTAAATGGTGAACGTAAGCGGTTTTAAAATCCCAAGTGCCATGTTGGACGACACCATGCGCGATGCACTAGTTGCATACTTAGAATGGGTTAACGATTGCAACCCTAACAAGCCTCTACGGCCCTCAAACGAAGTAATTCGTAGCCTCTCCAATCACATTATTAAAATGGCCCAGGGTCAACCAGAAGCAGCTGGAAATGAAGCAGAGCGGATGCTATAAAAGTACGCAAGAGAGAACTCTGCAGCAAAGGTCGCCATGAAACTAATAGCCACCGAAATGGAATACTCATCGGATGCCGGCTCCGACACAGAAGGCTTTAAAAAAGCCTCTAAAAAACGAAAAGCGCCGGCAAGGAAAGCAGACGCTGATTCAGTACCTAAAATCCAAGTAAAGAACAAATTCGAAATGCTACACGACGAGACCGAATCTGAAATCGCACCAATTACGCAAAGAAGAAACATTCCACCCATCATTCTGCGAAAGTCCGAAAAGTGGATAAAAGTCCACGCAGACATCGCAAACCTAGGCCTACAGGTCACAAAAGCCAAAGTCATCAAGCTTTGGATAAAAATATACCCGAAAACCGAACAAGACTACCGAGGTATAACAAAATATCTCGCAGAAGAGGAACTCGAATATCACATGTTCCTCCTACAAGAAGAGCAGCCCCTAAGAGTGCTAATAAGGGGCATCCCCACATTCATAGACGAATAATCAGTCTTACATGAACTAAAACGCCTAGAATTCTCGGCAATATCAACGCGCAGAACGAGAAAGGGAATCGAAAAAGTTTCGATACCGCTTATACTTTCTGAACTTCAGAAAACAGAAGACGGTAAGAAAATCTACCATCTGAAATCATTGTTCAACTTGGTGATTTCAATAGAATTATCACGTCACAAAAAGCAGACCGTCCAGTGCCACCGCTGCCAAAAACACGGTCACACGCAGCGAAAGTGTAGCGCGGCAGCGGCATCCGTGAAGTGCGGACAAAGACATCAAAGCGCGGAGTGCGAGAAACCGCGAGGCACACCCGCGGAAATGCGCGAATTGCGGGGTCGGGCACATTGCCAACTACAGAGGGTGTCCGGAATTCCTGAACTGCAAGCGCCAGCAGCACACAGAGGCGCCGCAAAACCCATCAGAGCCGCCGTCTCGGAAACACGTCCTGGCGTCTGCTACGCCAATGCAACTAAAAATCAAACCCCTACCAGTGAAGAGAGCCGTATCCCAGTACTAAGTACCAAAAATTTGCTTAAAGTAGGGCAAATATAATACTCAAAAAAACCGAGCACGCAGCCACCTTCGTCGAAGGAATGGCAAGTATAATCGCTAGCCTGCCCGAGATCCCTGCGATCTTAGGGTACTAAAGGAAAGTTCCTTTGCGGGAGAATCCTTAAATGGTAAACCCACAACACAAGCCAGGTCACTTACGTCGGAGGTATAGAACACATTTCTGGTACTCCAGGCGGTACATTCAAAAAATGGAAAAACCAGCATATCCAGCTACCCAGCACTGATGAATCCCACTAGGGCGAAACCATTGGTCTGCTGCTACTGTGTCACGCTGTTTGGAAATGAAAACTCATATTTTTAGCTATTTAGTTAGATTTAAAAATCTTTTGCTGAGAAGCCTTAGAATTGTTCATATTACAGTTTCATGGCTTTTCACTTGTGCCGAATTAATTTTTAAAATTCGTGCTAGTTTTAGGAGGAACCTTTTCTTTATTTTAGTTATTTATGAATTTTGATATGCAATGTCTTTACAACTGTTAGAAACTTTTTAAATTTTTATTGATACCAGTAATTATTAAAGCTATTTAAAATTTCAAAACATTTAATTGTAAATTTCATGTTAGTCACTCCAATGCAAGTATTTAGGAACCTAAACATTTGAATTGCATAAAGTACACTTATCTCAAACAAACTTGTAGCGTTGACACGATTATCTCATGTATTGTTCGTTTCAACACTGTTCATAATGATATATTAATTACTTTAGCTTTTCGCTACAAAGCGAAAGAATACGAATTGTTGATACGCATTTCCTTGTCAGGTATATTAGTTTTATTAAAACTTTGTTCAAATTTAATAGAAAAACCCTGTAATTAACTTTAAGATGTAATATTTGTTAAAAAGGTTCTTTAATATGTATATTATTTATAATTGGCTACTAACTATTCTTGAAATGTTTAATATTTTATTACCGACCTTATCCGAATAAAGATTTGTTTTCTGGTTATCTTATAATTTATTTCTTTAGATTAAGCACATTTATCCACGGGTTTATTCAAACATTTTTACTAGTTAAATTAGTTTAGACGGCCAATCAACCGTCGATCGTAAACATATACTGAATGTTCTACGCTGTCTAGATCAGGCGATCTAGCCAACCAAGCAATGTCTCCATTTTTGGATATGATATGGTTCAGAAAGAGTTCTTGCCTTAAAAATGTTGTGACCATGTTTGCGTAACGAACTGCAATAACGGTTGTAACATTTCCTCGATAGTCCTCAAAAAAGAATGGTCCAATAATGTCAGATGATGAAAGAGCGCACCATATTGTCACTTTAGGACTATGCAAGGGTTTCTCGTGTAGCTGAAGCGGGTTTTCAGCGCTGCAATATCGGCTATTCTGTTTATTTACACAGACGTTAAGATGAAAATGGGCTTCATCTGATATAATCATATGGTGGATTAAATTTTCTTCCCTATCCAAACGCTGCAACATTTCTTGACAAAAATTCATGCGATTAACCAAATTAGCTTCTTTTAGTTCTTGGACAACTTGAATTTTATAGAGGTGAAACAATAAGTCCTTATGTAAGATTTTCCGTATAGACGGTTCACTGATATTTAATGCTAATGCATGTTTAATCGCAGGATCTTTTGGACTACATGTTATGGCAGTTCGACTTCTATCAATGTTTCCTGGCGTTCTAAGATTTCTTACTGCTACTTTATGTTTTAAATTTAAAGTAGATTCAGTTTCTTCAAACTTTTGTACCCACAAATTAATTGCGTGAATAGACGGTACTCGCCCATGACGCGGAATATTGCACTGATTCCGAAATAACCTTCACACAGTTGTCGCGGGGCCACCATTTTTATAAAACGCTTTAACACAGAAAGCACGATGAGCATCTGACCACTGTTCCATGTTTACTAAATGGATTTAAATGACCGACAATTTATCATTAACTCCAGCACCCTCACCGAAACGTCAAATGAATTACAGGGTTTTTAAATTTTCCCACTTCACTGACGTACCCTGTATTTTTAATTTATGTTTAAAGTCAATTTTAACTCAACGGGGCGTCCTTCCTATCTTAGTTTTAATTAAGAAATGCATCACGGTCGTCATCAAATTATTTGAATTATGTAACTTATTTAAATTTTAGCGTTTGCGTATTATGTAATTAATTTAGTGTCACTGAGTTATTGTTATTTCAAGCATTACAGTAAACAAAAGTACGATTGCTTTAAAAATTTAAGCCATTATTTTAAAGTATTCAGATTGCATAATACTCTTATCGTTTCAGATTCAGTTTTGCAGTAAAATTTTCTTAGTTTCGTTTTGCTTGCTGTTAACGCAATTAGAGATAATTAAATATTCAACATTTTAAGGATCTCGTGATATTTAATTTCGGACACTTTTCGATAGATTTTCTTTAAATTTTACTTGTTGTAAAGTGTAACTATACAATATGCAAATAGAAAAGAAATTTAACGGGAGACGTGATGATGTAAATAACCGTCAGTTTGCAACCTTAGCCAACAGATCTTGAGCGGGTCAAGAGTGTGCTGAGATTCCGCTTTTACGTTAAAAAATAATATAGATCGAGTTATCTGAAAACCGTATTGTCCGGATAAAGCGGATTTCGCATAAAAAAATCAAGTAGTAGTAATGGCATTGCACTTTGTTCCGGGTTAACAATTGTTTGTTATTTGTAAAATAATTTATAAGGATAGAAATTGGTTATTTATTAAGAAATAAATTATATAATTAATAATTTTTACAAAAACATTTTTGTCGAAAAATTATGCGTAAAAAATATTCAGTTATGTATACAGTTTAGTTAAACAGGTATCTATTTTTCTCAAAGTAGCAGAAGGAATACAAATGAGGTAAACATGAAAATAAATGAATGAATATATAAAAATGCTAGTGTGTTTTTACTTTTATATTTAAAATAATTTCTTCGAGCATATGCTTTGTTAGACAAAATTTTTGGATTTTCCCTTTGTGTGAGAGGTTCCTCAATCACTATAGCTAATTTTATTTCAGCAGTAATGTTATATACATTACCGTAAGAATAAAATTTACTTGTTCCATTTAAAATGTTTTTAACATAATTGTTTGCTAAATTACGTGTAAAGTCCTTCGTAGCGTGTTTGTAGTAACAAGAACGAGTATTAAGAAAAGAACTTTCTGGACGTGTGATTCGCAAAAGTTTTGTGCTGAATTGCATAATAATGTTAGACAGGTTAAATAAATGTTGCAAAATCGATATAGCTAAAGTCTAATTTTGTAAGGAATAAATTGGTATCTGATTGGCGCTTATATCAACAAATAGAAATTGAACACATTTCAAACAATGGCAGAGAACTGACTGTGCCTTTTAAAATATCTCTTAGCTTTAATATTAGCTTTGTAAATTTTAGGTCTATTAATAATTTATAAACAGTATCTGTTTTTGTCTGTTAGTATCTAATTTTCCTCTTTCTAACCTTTGAGTGCAAAACGATATTTCAGTTAATCAGAAATAATATCACAATTAACACGTTTGTTACTTTGAGAAACGTTTGTTATTTTTAGGGATCAGCCGTATTTTAAAAGA
>JAHWXV010246997.1:0-10247 GCA_024586415.1 Phrixothrix hirtus | reverse complement strand
CAGAGTTTGTACACTTTGATACCATATTTGTGAGACTTGGCCGGCAGGTACTGACGAAAAACCAGTCGACCTCTCCATGGTACCATGGTTTCGTCAATAATCACTATTTTTCCTGGTGTGAAAGTCTTCTGAAAGTTGCTCTTTATATGATCCAACACATTTCTCACCTTAGCTAATCTATCTGGGTTTCTCCTATTTTGCTCGTTGTTAGCGAAATAAATGAATTTGAGCAATAAGTCAAACCTCTCACGTTTCATGCTTTTGTAAATAATGTCATTTTTGTACTTTGGATTTCGGGACCAGTAAGAGCGCATTTTGTTGGTGTCAGTCCATTTACGTACCTGTGATCTGCGAGAAAGTTCGTGACTTCTAATGTATTGGTCTATATATCTGTTTTTTTCTCTCACTATTAGTCCAAGCACCTCGTCGTCGATAAACTGGCAATAGATTTTGTAAGGGTCGCAAAAGTCATTTGGATTGAGCCACTTTGTAAAGTAAACGGAGAATCATTTGTGACTTGTCCGCATGGCCCCCAAGTATCATTGCTCGTTACAGGATTTGCTGCGGTTGCACGAGGATCTACTGTGGTTGCTGCAAGTTGATTATTCTCATCACTAGATTGCTAATCACTGTCTTCAGAAGGATTATCGTCATTACTTTAATGACTATCTGAGGGCTGGTAAGAAAATCCAGAATTTGCATATGGGTCGCTTTCATCACCTGATGAAAGTAAATCTGCTAAATAGTTTCTTGTATGTAATCGCTGTGATTGCTTCACATCATTCTGAGACTGATCCGGTTTATTCTGAGGTGATGAAGATGAAGGTGAATGAACAATATTATCGGCTGGATCTTCAGGTGAACGTGAAGATGCAGTATTATCAGTGGATCATGATGGCCCTGACGGATCCGTGTATTTGATAGCCTTGCAGCAGCTTCTAAAATTTTTGTTGTTCTGTTTAACATTGCTTCAGGTTAATTATCTGAAACAAAAGAGAGATAACTAGTAATAAACTTACCTTTTACATCGTGGCCACCGGTGGTACATGACGTCCCTGAACAACAAATATATGTCACAGCCGTAATGTACCACCGATAGTACATGGTTAAAAACAACAAAAAATAACAAAAAACTACAAAACATACGTTTATAAACTTTATTGATCACAAATACAAAAATATTCACGTGTTACACAAAAAAAAACATTACGGATGTGCTTTAACACATCGGAGATCGGCTATGTCGCGAAAGTGTTAATTACTAAATAAACGCTTTTTTCATTCATTCAATCATATTGGAGAATTGGGGCACTTATCAATAGTTGATTTAAGCGTTCGAATTCTTCAATAAATTCTGGCGTGTGAATTATTTTGCAGTCCATTTTTAAGCACGCTGTCATTCGTATTGAGGGTTAGCCGAAATTTTTAATAGAACGTCTATACTAGCCAGCCAAACCTAAGAATGACCTTTTGTCTTTCGTGGTTTTAGGAATGGAGAATTTTTTTACTGCATTAATTTTTTCGAAGTTCGGCTTTAGGCCTTCGGGGTTTATTATGTCTACCAAATATGTAACTTCTTTTCTTAAGCATTCTGATTTGTCAAGTTGTAGTTGAAGTTCGCATCTCTTAGACGTTGAAATATTTGCTGAGTGTATCCGTTGGTACTACCCATATGTTATTGTAGGGTGTTAGAAAAGATGATAATGTCGTCTAGCTAAATATAACAGATTTCACTCTGAAGACCTCTTGGTACGTTGTTCATTGTTCTTTGGAACGTTGAAGGAGAGTTTTTAAGTCGATAGGGAATTCTTTTGAATTCATAATGTCCAATGTCTGTCGTAAATGCGGTTTTTGAGCATCTTGGGAATTATTTCTATCTGGTGTAAACCACTTGCTAGGTCGAGTGTACTGAAATATTGGCTTCTGCCAAGTTTGTCCAGGATTTCGGTTATGTTGGGTAAAGGAAATTAATCAACGGTTTTTTCGTTTACTTTTCGATATTCTATCACTATCAGTCACTTCTTTTTGACTGATGCATCTACTATACAGATAAGACTATGGTATGGTGAATAGGAAGGTTGTATAGTGAGTGTTTGCTTCTAATATTTTATTTTTTTTATCCCCTGATTTTCTCTAGTTTAGCTGGCAGGCAGTTATACTAGGGTGCTTTCTTCGCATTTCCTTATATAGAGAGAGGGAAATGTTTTATATCACCAATTTTGGTGTTTAGTATTTTAGCCGCTTGGTCATTAATTATATTGACACATCCGGGTGTTCTGGGAATAACTTAAGAGCTCTTGCTGGAATATCATCGGGACCTGGAGCCTTGTTACTTTTTATCGTTTTAGTTTTACGTTTAACATCCTCCAAGTTAACTATATATGGGGAAAAAATTTTGATATTGGGAATGGACCTTGTTACACGTTCTATGAATTTTGTTGCCGTTTTGTTGCCGTTCTCTTTGTTAGTGAATTGTGACTCTAAATATATACTTAGTGCGGTAGCTCTTACTAAAATGTTAAAAAGTATTTGATTGTTGAATTTAATTGGAGAATCTCGATTTGGCTCTTCCCTTAACTTTCTTAGCAGTCTCCACATCTTATTGTTCCCGTTTAGTTCTATGTCATGTCGCAGCTGTGCATTTTGCGATTTTGAGTAATTGCGTTGATGTCTTTTTGAATTTTCTGAAATTGAATTTTGTGGGTCGGATTTCTAGATTTTGCCCATAACTTCTTGGCGCTACTCTTTTATTGTATTATGACCTTCTCTTCACGTAACAGACCCCATTTATTTATGTTGTTTGATTTAGCAGTAAATTGGCTAAGGATCAAATAATTATTAATAGTGGACGCAAGCTTTTTCACTGCTTTATCAATTTCAGTGGCAGAGTCAGAAGGACTAAATGCTCCCATTTTATATTTATATTTTAGCCAGTTCGCTTTAAATTTGGGATGGTTTGGTTTTACGGGAGAATTATTTATTTGAGAGTGTATCTCTCTTTTATAAATATCCGGATGTTTATAGGATTTAGTGTAGATTGATGATTCGTCGGTTAATTTTATATGGTGTTTAATTTGATTGGAAAATATCAAGGAGATCTTATCTGAGTAAAAAGCGCGTGTAAATTCAATGCAAAGTTTTCGTATTGCCTCTTTTTCTTTATCGCAGTAATCTAGTCTTAAGGTTTATATATTTGCTTTTCCTAAGTAGTCAATGTCTTTAGTTAGTTCTCAATCTATTTTCATATTTTTAATAATACCCACTTCATTTAAGTCTATAATTTCGATATTCAACGGCTCTGAAATTGTAATTTCCGCTGGTTTTTCGTCTGAGTTAATTCGAGTTGTGTAGGCAACGTTATTTTTTATATTTACAATAGCTGTCGAGGTGTCGACTCTACTAAATCCTTTGAAGGATGTTAGATCTATCCCATTTTGTTTTGTTTCGTTGGTAATTTAGTTGACAAATTTGTCCTAGGTGGTACAATAATTTTATATTCCGATTAGTTGAATTTTTGTTCGAAGATTGAATTGAGATTGTTGTATAAGGGGTCTTTAACTCATTGTTTATTAAACCTACATCTGTTTTAATTTAATTAATAGATCTAAATCGATTAATCCATTAAATTTGTCTGAGAAATCAAATAAATAGAACTTATGTTTAATATCGCTTTTGAATGTACGAGGTAATTTTATATTAACGACCTTGCTATGATAAGAGCTCGCGTGTGCCGTGTTTACTATGAATATTTCGTTTTTTAGAAATTCATGAAAATAATGATATGCTAAATATAGCATAGGTTTTATGAAACTATTGCTATTTCCTGTGTCAATAAGAAATTTGGCATTAACTTCGCGAATTATTATTTAAGGAAGCTCAGTTGAGTAATTAGTGTTTAAATATGTTATGTTATCTTCGGAGACTGCAAATGTGTCTGAAAATCCTGTTGTTCGTCGTACTTAGTTGGATTTTGTAATTCATTGCCGTCTATAAAGGCATGATTATCTTCTAATTCATAACTAAGTTGGTCATGGTTTGTAGGTGGATAATAATAACTACAGTTTTCATTGTATAAGGCTGTTTATTCGTCTTAAATCTCAGAGTATTCAACCATTTGATTAAATAGCTGCTGAAATTGTTTAGCGGATTGGCTTGATATGGTATTTCTACATGATTTATTAATGGGTACGATTTTAAGCGCTGGTTTACTTACGTTTGATTGTAACTTACTGATTTTAGACTTTGGGATCGTGCCTGTGCTATATTGAGGCTTAAAATTGCCATTAAAATTCGATCTTGGTTGCAAATTGTGATATAGATTCAACGAAGGACAGGCTTATACGTTTATTGTACGCTAATGCAAATGGAGATTGTAGGATTATGCTTTTTTCGTTTACCATTTTAAAAATCCGTACGCTTTTGAGCGCAAGAGTTCTAAAAGATAAACTTTCGGTGTTATGGAGTAAGACTAGTTTAGTAGGATTACTTTTTATGGAGTAGTTGTTACGATTAAAAGTTTATCGCAACCAAGATATTTCGTAGTCCATGATGCGAATTAATAATTGACTGTACAATTAGTAATGCTGTTAGCGATAATTCGAGCAGTGTCATGGCAACTACTGGAAGTGGATTGCTAGGTAACGGGGCAAAAAGGAATAAATGGAATGATATACAACTGTTAGTCAAAGTAAATGACGCAATTTAGGCACTGAAATAATTAATTTCCTTTACCACATATAAGAAGTATAAATTCATATTGAATGAGATAGTGATTAATCCATCGGATACAGTGAAGCCTCCCTCCCACTCCACCTGAGTTTCCAGGCATCCTCGCTCTAAACCCCCCTAATGGTTTTAGTTTTATATTGTATCAAAAGGCAATCATCAACTATAGACGACAATAGGTTCCTAAAGCAAAGCGTTATATAGATCGTAATTATTCCGCCAACCCGTATAAACTAAGGTAAAGTTAAAGTTCAAACTAGGGAAAGCGGCAATCAGGCAGTTTTTCTGATTAGAAGGAAAAAGTTAATGTGATTTATCTGATAGAAAGCGACCACAGTTTTTCGGTTACTTAATGTATCTTTTTCGCATAAGTCTAAAAGGAAGATTATTAAGCGTTTAAGAATGTTCCTATAGTCAAGGAATAATAAATATATTTAGAGAAAATATTATGTTAGCATATATTCAGTTATTAAGAATGACCAGGACTTTTCGTAATGGACTACGTTTCTTGGGATTATATTGAAAATAAAACATCTCTTGATCTACAGGTTTAAGGTTATCAGATTAGCACAGTCGTGTTATAATTTTTTTCTATATTAGAGGACCCCCTTTAATAAGAACCGATTCATCGTTTTACTTATTAGAGTTAGGAGATAGCTGTTAGGGGCAAAGATTATTATACAGTTGGCTTATTTGTTATTTTCGTTAATATTGATTTGGTTAGCCTAGGGTTTTTGCGCCAACCAGCAACAAATAAATTGAGGAAAGTAATTTGTCACTTAAGCGTCTGGCGGTTCCGAACAATGCTCCTGCTGACCTTAAAGTATGGAGAAAGACCTTGCTGTTGAATGCCACCTCATAAAAGTCAGAAGTCTACCTCATAGCACCGCTTCTCTCATCCAGCCTATGGACCAGCAAGTAATTTTTAACTTCAAGAAGTTATTCAGGAAGGTTCATATTTCCAGGAGTTTTCAGATAGCCAACAACCGAATTTGACAATGTGTGATTTTTAGAAGAATTACTTCCATAACCCTCAACTGCATAGATTTGATTGGCAAAGCATGGAACATTTCTTCTTTCGAAATTGTTAATAAACACATAGTCCTAATCGAGAAAATTAATAAAATGTTTCCCAATTCAACGGCCCTTGTTACTGGTGACTACAACTTGCCAGATACATGCGATAATAGCCTTATACCATTTAATAATTTGTTCGAAACACAGCAAACTATTTGTGATAATTTAGCATATCTTTGTTTTCCTCAATTTAATATATACTTAATGCCAATAAGCTTATTCTCGATTTAATTTTCTGTAATGTTTCCATTATCATTAATCGCGCTTTTTACCACTAGTGTCAGAGGACATGCATCATCCATCTTTATGCATTACTCTCCCTTTGAACAAACATACTACAGCTCTTCCGAAAATACAACATTTTTATTTTGATTACAAAAATGCACCCTGTGATCTCGTTAATGACTTTTTTTCTAGTATGAACTGGCAGTTTTTGTTTGGAAATAATAGCCTTGGCGAGTGTTTAAATATTTTCTATGAAATTTTGTATGTTACGATTGACAAGTATTTAATAGAAAAGTTTAATAAACCGAGCACGTTCCCTAAATAGTTCCAGAGCAACACAAAATCCTTAATTTATGAAACAAATTGCCCACAAACGCTTCAAATATTCCGGTTTATTGATATATTATGAAAAATTTACAAAATTACGCAAGCTGTGTAAAAATCCAATTAATAACTGTAAGCGTAATTACACTAAAAACGTTGCGCAAAGTATTATATATAGCAATCCTACACCTTTCTGGAATTACGTTAATTCTCACAAAAAGGACTTGGGAATACCCAAATTTATGTTTTTGGAAAATTTAATAACATTGTCCATTAGAAATTTCTAATCCCTTTGAAAACGATTTTGAAAGTGTTTATTGTTCTAACAATTTGACTCTAAGTAGTTACTGGGATAATCTTATTAAGCATCAAATTGACATTAAAATACTAAATACAACTGTTGATGATGTCATTAAAAAATTATATCAATTGGATTTATCGCAGATGTCTCAGATCTGGTGGTTTACCAGCTTTGTTTCTTAAAAGCTGTGCTCAAGAGCTGGCTGAACCGCGACAATTATTATTTAACAAATCCTTATAATCATCACATTTTCCTAACATATGGAAAGAATTCATGGTGGTGCCTATCTTTAAAAGCGGCATTCCTAATTCGATTAACAGTTGTCGTGGAATCAGTATTCTTCTAGCCATGCCTAAATTATTTGAGGCAATTATTGCTGATAAGCTGTATTTTGCTATAAAATGTATTATTATAGATCTCAACAGCACGGATTTATTAAATCTTCTACTATGAATTTGTTTAGCTTCACAGATTACATTTTAGATAACCTTGAATCTGGCTTTGTGTTGACAGTAAAGCGTTTGATAAGATATTCATCGATTGTCTTTTATTTAAGCTATAAATTAGGTAGGCGAGATCCTCTGTTAGCATGGGTCAAGTCATACCTCACTAATAGAAAGCAGCAAGTGGTCATTCATGGTGCTAAATCTAACTGGATTACTCCCAAATCAGGCGTCCCTCAAGAATCCTATCTAGGCTCCATGTTAATGATATCCACCACGTATTTAAGAATTGCCAGTTTTTACTATATGCAGACGATTTAAAAATGTTTAAACGTAATACTTCTGGTTTATGTGACTCATCACATGAACTCGATCTAGATCGTCTCGTATCTTGGTGCACGGAGAGTAATTTACAATTAAATACAGCAAAATGTAAAGCTCTGATTTTCTCTAGAAAAACTAATAGACGGAATTATGTCTATTACATTGCAAACGAAGCATTGTAAAGTGTTCAACATATTAAACACTTAGATGTATTATTTAACAATACTGTCTCGTTCTCTTTTTATATAAATGAATTAGCAAAAAAGCAAATAAGTCCCTAGGGTTTGTTATAAGACCGTCTTCCACCTTTACTGATATTAAGGTTCATATAATTCTTTATAATGACGTGGTTCGATCCATATTTTAATATAGCTTGATAATTTGGTCACCCTATTATTCCAATTATATTCATAGATTAGAAAATATTCCAAAAAATTTATCAAATTTTGATGTTTTAAATTCAATGTCCATTATGAAACAGGTCATTATTTTAATGTTCTTACATACTTTGGACTAAGTTCACTCCAATATCTGAACTTATTTTTTTATTCAAGGCCTCATTTAGATTCGCCTGGATTCTTAAACTCTAGCTCTTTACACGTTCCAAGACTCACCATTAGAAATTCTCCTCAAATTCGTATTACTCACCATCGCGCTCTTTACGGTAGTAATACCAGCCATCAGAATCGCGCGCACTGCATTTAAATATAGACAATTAGACCTATATGATGTATCCTTGAATGCTTTCAAACATCAAATATTACAAAAAGTGTACACAAAGGACTCTCCGTAACAATGTATTAAATTATACTAAATTCAAATCTCTCTCACGTAATATTATAATATTATTTATTATTTACTATTTAAAAGAATTTAACATGATTATTTAAGGTTTTACCTATATATTTTTGTTTTTGTTCTTGTTTTCGTCTTTTTTTTGCTATATGTTTTCTGTAATTATGGTTTAGTAAAGGATATATTCTCCGTTAATAAATATTATTGTTATTATGATTATCTCTAACCGCACGCTTCAATCTGCATGGAGAAGACTTTAACCACATTGCGTGCTTGACAGCTACTTCGGAGGGAGGGATGTACGTCCAATTAACGAGATTGTAGCAATTTGCAATAGTTGGAGGTGGACGATCACAAATAAGGATTCAATAAAGCATAACTTGTTAAATTGCATTGTGTACATGTGTAAGTTGTGCAGGAGGGACAGTCAGGAAAAGAAGAGGAGGAGATGGTACATATTGGAAGTGCTAGGATCAAAGATATTTATAATAAGCGGAGTCAAGTGCAGGTCTCCATTAAGAAACATCACCCTAACAAAACTCTCATCATCAGAGTAGTGGGCACTTTAATTGACAATACGCTGTCCCATTTTCGGAAAACTATCCAACAAAGAAAATTAAAAATCTTTCTGTATCTTGGGAAAACAATAGTCACCGAGCTAGCAATCGAACTACTTCGAAGACACAAACAAGGGAAGAAACAGTTGTCCATGTTATTACGGAATGGGGCTCTTTCGAAGCTGCAGTCGTCCTCCTTCTTTACCACCCATTTATGCCAGCAACTATAAACTACAAAGGTAAATTTATATGTACTGCATATTTTATATTACATAATATATATTTTTGCCACACATAATAGTCAAACAACGATATGATTCTGGGTTGGGTACACGGATGAATTCAATTTGCACTAATTTCAATTTAAAAAACAACGATGTAGGTTCGTGACCCAAGGTCCCACTGTATTCCAGGAATACATCGAGGTCCTCTAGCATATTTTGTAGATTACTATAAAAACAACTAAATTGAACTTATGTCTTCGTTATTAGAAATGTTAGTCTAGAACGACTTTCAGTGGGAAAGAGTTTCAGCTAGCGCCGTCCAGGTTTTTGGCTGCAGATGACGTGTTTGCAATTTTCATCAACATACGGGAAGAAATTACGATTTCTTCAGAACCCAAAATGGATTTAACTTTACAACTGTCCAAAAATATGTAGTGTAGGACCTTGTATATGGTATAAAAAATTATTAATTACTATTCCTAGTATCGCAAAGGGTAACCGGAGTAAGAGCAATAGGAACCTGTTCTTTTATTTAAAATTACCTAAACAGAAATATATCTTTAGTTCCGTTTTTATTTTTAAAATTGCAATATTTATGTTATATTTTTAATATAGTTTTATTAACAACGTTTCGTAGGTACATCAAAAAATTCCATATAATGGGTATACTAAGGTAATTATAATAATATGTTACTGTTTTATTTTACATAATATTCCCAGTAATGGACTCTTAACTATTGTTAATGAATTAGAGCAGTCACAACGCATTGGGGGCAAATAATTCTATCAATGACTAATCTAGATTAATCCGAATAGCATTGATGTGCAAAGATATTTACAGGTGCTTTGAAATATAAAGGAAAATATTTTTAACATCACAATTCGCAGTATGCTATTATACAATGTCAGCGTCAAAATATTTTTTCTAACTCCGTTCAAAAATAAGGCATTATAAATGAATTTCTGCTTTTACAGCAGCACCATTTCTGTAATAAACACAGGTAAAACAATGTAGCAAAACAAAATAACACCAGTAAAGCGTAACAAATTTGAAACGACATCCAATACGCTCGCTCCTAAGGGCTATGGACGCATTTGTGTCTATTGCATTGAATCGTGAAAATAGATCTTCATGAGATGATCAAAACAAGTCCTTACTTAGATCTTTATATTTTAAAACATCTATGGTTTATTACTGATATATACTTATATATATATATATATATATATATATATATATATATATATATAT
>JAHWXV010246971.1:0-22776 GCA_024586415.1 Phrixothrix hirtus | reverse complement strand
GGAAATTTTATACCTTAAGTTAATAAAATTCGGTTCACTTTATCCGGAAGTTCATTATAAGCGGGTTCATTATAACCGGATAAAAATTGTATTAGTCTTACGGGAAAAAATTAGGATACCTGAAGTAGCGTTCACTTTAGTCGGAAGTTCACTAAAAGCGGGTTCATTATATCCGGACTCCACTGTATATATAATTATACAAATCTTCTTAAAGAAGCGAACACTTATTATAAATAATTATAATGTTTACTGGAACAAGTCCAGTGCATTTCCAATGAAAGAAATAAATTCGATTCAAAATTACTAATTTTTTATATCGAAAAATACTCGTACATGTTAACTAAGAATTTTAAATTGCATCCTTCAACGTATATGTTAACGCCTATCACTTCCAGGTTTTCCAGAAGTGGCACTTACTTTATATTTTAAATAGAACACCCTATTTATTTTTGTGTGTTTGAATGACCGATAGAAGGACCTTTTCATTAATTCTCCACATGACCTATTTCTGTTCACAGTTTATTGAAATATTTACAAAACAAGAAATAATTGAAACATAACATTGAAATTTAATAAATAAACACAATCTCTAACCTAAAGCAAATGTTGAAAATCGCTGATATTAATTTCTAGGCACTTGTTAAGACGGAAAGTTTTTGTCCCTCAGATAAAAGTACATTATCAAAATAATAAGAACCTTATCTTCTCCAGCTGTTTTCGTTTGAAATATTTATTAGTACTTTCACTTAGTAGGTCGTAGTGTTAATTAATGATAAAAATATTTGACACTTTTTGAGTTACCTAACTGTTTACAACAATAACTTAGTATTATTTTTTAAAATTGAAAACAAAATGCATTTGTCAGAAAAAGAGAGCATAGGATGAAATTTGGAATTGAGATCGAGTTTGGATCTAACAACAAGTTTGCGATTTATTCAATGAAACTCATCACAACCGCCCTTTAATTAGTCAATCTACAGTAACTAAAATAGAAAAAGATAATAGAGTTTGGCCATGTAAGAGATTTATCAAAAGGGTGACGTTCTTAAGTCACTGCAGATGTCAAACTTGACGTTGCTCTAGAAGTAATAGAAAATCCGTATTCAACGATAAGGGGACTGTCAACTAATTATAATCCGGGAACTAGAAATGTGTCAAATATATTAAAAGCAGTGAAATTTATCCCTATAAACCAACTTTTGTTGGAGGATGACTTTGACCGTAGATATCAATTTTAAGAACAGTTAATTAGAGTACGCAATGAAGATATTAATTTTATTCAAAGAATTGTATTTTCTGACGAGACGACGTTCTACGTAAACGGTAAGGTGAATAGGCAAAATTGCAGATATTGGGTTACACAAAATCCTCAGTGGCTAGAACAATTATTAATAGAATTAATATTATTTCTGACGTTGTTATAGAAACATTTGCATTGCCGCTTCTGCTGATCGTTTGGGCAATGATGGCTTCTTCTTTTGACTCAGCGGTACTTACGTTTATTTTGGTCATTTATTCTTTTTTGGTTAGGCAGGGTCACCATGGGATATTGTCTTGTTGTCATTGTAGATGAACTAAATAATTAACTAACAAACGGTTTATCATTTATTTAATTGCATTTTAATCTTCATACTATAATCTATACCCTAAACACTAATACACTATCCACTCGCTCGGTGCTCTAGCGTAGTCTCTAGTATTCTATTGTACTTCTGGCGTACTGTCTCTCTCTCTCTCTCTCTCTGTCTACTAATATTCGTGTTGCCTTAGGTTGTGGTCTGACTGATAAAGTTGAATCGCATCGTGTCGTGTCGAGTAAAATCAAACACATATATTTATTTTAGGCTTGTCACACCAATCGTTTGTTTCACGTCGATTTTTATCAAGTTGTTTGTTTTTTAGCCTGGTTTGAAATTTACACGATACTCCATGACTATGAGTTTGCGCATTTGATTTGGTGAGGTTATATTTTATAAATTAGTTGCTTTTTCTTATTTTTTTCCATAAATAATATAAAACTGAGGGTTCGTCGCTATTACTGCCTGACATATTTTAAAAACAAATAACTTTTAGGTGATAGGTTGTTTCACTCGATGGTACTCGTGTAGTGCGAGTAGCGAAACAATGTTTACTCTACACCATTTAAATCGACACGACAACGACGCGATTCAACTGGATCAGTCAGACCGCAACCCTATTGATACTAACATTTACTTCCTCTCTTTCGTAAATGACGTATTACTAAAACCTATTAGCTAAGTCTATACTACATTTTACTTCATTAAAATAACCTTTATACACCTTACTATCTTTATTTTGGACTAAAATTACCTTTTTACGTTTGTTATTTAATTTTCTACCTGAATTTTTAATTAACACAAAATTTTTATTACTTTAAAACATAACCTATCATTGTATTTTCTGAATTTTTTAATTTAATCAATGCAGTTACTCAAATTATTATTTGCATGGGTTTACAAAACCTAAATTTAAGATTTGATTATACTAATCTTGCCGATTCATTTATTCATATGCTCTCTCTGTTTGACCTTCTCAATTATCATAAACTTTTTGTTTTTCAGTCTTTCGAATTGTTTACCTAGTTAAATTTATTATAATCATTCTTACAACATTTAATTATCTCTACTTTTCATATTTATATAAATTTTATTTTTTAAAATTTGATATACATGGTGATGCAACAATTTTCGATAGTTTATTCATTCGTTTGTGGTTTATGAGCAAGCTTATAGCCGAAAAACTGTTTGTCTTGATTTAAACCTTAAACCCGTCTCATTAAAGAAATCGTTTTTTCTTCGAGACGTATGATCTAGGAACCTATAAAGATATTTTTTTAAATAATTTAAAACGTTTTAAATAAAAGGCAATAGAAGCGGAGAGGTTCATTCTTAGGTGACTCATTATGTATACTATTGAATCAAATATTTAATTATTCTACTAGAATGTTTAGCATGGGTATTCCAGCACTCGTAATAGTGATTTATTGATAGAATTCCTCCTGGAATTTATTTCCAAGAGAATTTTATAAGAAATTAGAACTTATTACGTTTACCTACCTATGAACATTTTGGGCTCTATACGAAGCTTGACACAAAAAAAACGGGTTTGAGTGCATAACTTGAAGAAAAGAGAGGAGTTGGTAACAACTGTTTTGGTGACATCATGCCACACATCTCCTCTATCCGCACTGCGAGTTTGGACTCGACCGGTCACGCCAGTCGGGAGTATTTCATCGACGAGTGACCACGTGCAACTGTGTTCTGCCGGTAAAATGTCTAGCATTAAAAACCGGCCACAGTAACCTTTCAAATGTTAAAAGAGACTTATGGGGATGATATTTTGTCTAGCACACGCTTGTTTGCATAGCATAAACCGTTTTGGGAGGAAAGGTCTGAGATTACTCACCGAAAGATTGTCAAAGTTCGTGATGTGATCCGGGGTGACCAACGATCGAGTGTTCGATTAACTTGAACAGGGAAGTTGTTCAGCTCATTTTAACTGGAAAATCGAACATGAAGAAAGTTTGGGCGAAGGTGATTCCAAAAGTTTTGTCCGAAGATCAAAAACATTAGAAATGAACCAAATGTTTGGGAATCTGCTGTTACTTGTGACGAAACATGGATTTTCACTTAATACCCGAAAAGTAAACCACGGTCGATGCAGTGGAAGTGTCCAGAATCCCCAAGACCAAAAAAGACTCGCATGTCAAAGTTCTGATTCAAGGCAATGTTGCTTATCTTGTTCGACATGAGAGGAGTTGTAAAGATTGCCTGAGTTCCTAGTGGTCAATCTATTAATCACCACTACTACATTGACTTACTGGGAAGACTTCGTGAAAAGATTGTAAGCGCGTCTAAATTTCTTTGGAAACACCCGGTATATCTATTTAAGTAAATTAATAGTAAAACCTAGTTGGTGAATTACCGTATCATTTTTAAGTTAAAATTACAAACATAAATTTTTAAATTTTGCAAATTCATGATTAACAATATTTATCAATATTCAAAAATCCCAGTTCACGTTTTGTAAAACGTAGGGGCTTTTTCTTAAAAAAATATAATATCAGCTTTCCCGTGAGAACATTCATTCTTCTAAAAATAAATGTTAATTACCGCCCCCTTTCCCCCGGCAATTTCAAGAAGAAAACTTCCATTAACAGGCAGTAGAGTCTCGAACGTTACGCAAAGTAGCCGTGTTCTTCTGTGTGTGTGTGCCTAGAATAATTCTGAGGAAATCATCGACGAGCTACCCTTTTATATGATTATATATAGGAGGCTGAATTACTGAGAATTCAACCTACTATCGCTAAAGGCGAATTGTGTTTGGGGTCAGCGTCTATCACGCGTCCGATTCGATAGCAAAGGCTAGGATCCGACGAGGCAGTACGCAAAGGTATAAGAAAATCAGAAAACAAAGGTCGCAACTTTACTTTGAAGTCGCAGACCGCGGAGACCTCAAGTGATATTCTTGGATTTTTTTCAATTCATAACCAACCCCTCTGTTCACGCATTTATGTCCACTGGAAAAACTTACTACCATTCAGTAACGGATAGACAATTTTATTCACGTTTGTGTCAAATTTAAGTAATTAACAAAAGTATATTTAGTTGAAATATTTAAATTAATTTGAGGCCACGACTACACGGGGCCAGTTCTTATAATTAATTTTAGAGTAAATATAAGAATTAAAAAGTGGTCCCAATTTTGCACATTCTTTTAGTTTTAGGTAAACAAATGTTCAAATATTCTTTAATTGTTTGTATCATATTATTTTTCTTTGTGTTAGTATAAGTGAAGTATTTAGTGCAGATGTTTTTATTATTTTACCGTTATAAACCTCCATAGACGTAGTAACTACAATTTTCTTACAGGGAAACCTTAGCCATTAGTAAGTAAAATATTTATAAATTGTGAGTCTAACCCGAGCTGCATTAGAAGCACCTATCCAGTGGTTGACGCTAAATAATTAACTAGTAAGTATGCTATGGTAAAATTATAACCATTCGGTTTGAAATAAGATTCTTTACCGTCTCATTTCTGGAAAAATCTAACCGTTAAGATATTTAGGTAAGGTGACGCCCAAAAATTACGACTTTTTCGCGAATTTTGACGTTTGCAAACCGTTCCTTAGTTTTAGCCTAATTAATTCCATCGTAAACGCAGAACTCCCTTTCTCCACTGGAGCGTCTGGAGTTGCTAGCTAATTCAGGGGAATCGGCATTTTAGGCAAACTTTTGAGGCGCAAAGAGCGTTTCGTTCGATTATAAGATTAGGACAAAAAGGCCAGGGTTGTGGAGTGATAAATGGTTGCTGCACCAAGGCGATGCACCTACTCACAAAGATATATCTGTGAAGCGGTTTCTGGCCAGCAAAAACATTGCTGTGATGGAGCATGCACCTTATTCACCTGATTTAGCCCTCTGTGACTTTTTTATTTCCTAAGTCTAGCCTTGTATTAAGGGAACCCATTTTTACTCTGTTAAAGATGTTCAGGCGAAAGTGGAGATGGTTCTGAGGGGCATTCAAAAACGGTGTTCCAAATTTTACCAGTAATGGTATCAACGACTGCAGAAGGGTGTGAATCCTGAAGGGAACTATTTTGAAGATGATAACATCGCGGGTAACTAATTATGTACGTGCACCGATTTATGGAAACAGTCTAGTTTTTTTGTGTTGCACCTCGTATACACAATTTTTATCATAAACAATTTCGATTTATTTCAATCTTACATTATTTACCGAAAGGGTCTAAATATTCGTTTTTTTTAAATAAAATTAATTCTACTAGGCTCGGTTTGTGATATATACAAATAAGTTACAAGTTTGTTTACGAATGTAAATTATTTATGCCTAAACTTCACCTTCACATATGGCTTTCTTCAAGAGTTGATATTAATTTATTTTTTTTAAATTTTGTAACCACAGTGCATCGGTCAATTTAATTTATTCAACACTGATTGGAATTTGTCAACTGATTCGGCATGGAACTCCATCTATCAACTTTTAATGTCCCTAAATTTCTGAAATACTTTAAAAGGAATATTTTTATTAATTAGTCGATTAGTTGTATTTTATATAAGTTCAGGTAGTTCTAATTATGCTATTCGTTAATTTTAGTCGGAAGATAGTGGCAGATTTATAAAATTAGCGAATTTACTGCTATTTCTTTGGTTTGGGAAATATTCAATTTATTTCTCCGTCAGAAACAACTATATTCCATATATTAAATCTTAAAATTTCTACACAAATTAAATTTTATTTACAGTTCTAATGAACAATGAACAAATATACAGGGTGATTTATAACGTACAGAGGAGATTTATGGGGTGGATGGTGGGGCCTAAATTAAACATTTTTTATTAACACACATTTAATGAAAAACCCATTAAGATGTCTTTCCTAATTGCAGCCCATAAATTTAAACTGAAACGTTGCTGAAAATTACTTTGGCGCGTCGCATGAGGATTTTCATCAGTCTATGTGAAATTGTGAAATTTGAGCCTACCATTCCTGGTGAAACAGCATTTATCAGTTACCAATACATTTTCTGGAAAACCTGCCTCTGCTTCCGTACGATTGAGCAGCCACTCACAAAACTGCTGCCGCAGGGGATAATCGTTGGGAACTATTGCTTGTACCGTTTGGAAATGATAAGTGTGTAAACCGTTCATCTTCAATGCGCGCTAAACAAAGTTCTGAGAAGCATTAACTTCCTGAGCAATTTGGCGTGTGGTGATTATCGGTTCAGCATCTACCCTTCCAATACTCCTTCTTCAACATCAATCACGTGTCGATTTCGCCTTCCACTATACTGACCCCTCTTTGGTTGTAAATTTCTAGTATCTCTTCCCCGTTGAATAACCCAGAGAAAAATATTTTCGGAAGGGAACTGTCTATCTGGAAATTTTTCTAAATATATTCGTCTTGCTGGTGCAGCGTTTTTATTGGCATCTCCATAAACTATTATCATGTCCATGTATTCATAGTTAGTGTAATTCACCATTTTATCTAAACTAATCACTTAATACCAACCACAAATAACAAATATTAAATTTGATGTGTCCAAATTTACTGAAATGTCAATTTGACACTTTCCTAAATTTCAACGGCGATTTGCTTTTTGTTTATTATTCAGCAGTTCTCAATAGTTGCTGCAAAAATTATTGGCTATTAAGAGGAAAAAGTAAGGAATCGAAATTTCTATTTTACATGTATTTCAAATCATCTTTTTAACGAAATGTGGTTCAGTTAACTCAAATATCGTCAATTTAAATTTAAAATAAATACACATATAATTTCCGAACAGCTACTTCTTTAAGCTTTAACTTGTTGTGAATTTTTAATTATTAAGCTCTTTTAAAAAGTTTATTACTAAAAAATGTTTATTTTAGTTCCCATCATCCATCCCAAAAATATTCTCTGCACGTTATAAATCACCCTGTATATATTTTTATATTTCAATTATATTTTATTATATAGCGTGAGATTTTAAATGGAAAAATATCAATAACTTGAAAAGTTGCGCTTATGCGTAACGGAATGTTCGCAACGCCATCACTCCTCAAGTTATGACGTCATCAACAATTTTTTTAAATGGAATACCCTATATATAGTTAAATAGTTACCCAGGGCTTATTTTTACGAATCTCTTTGTAAATATTCAATATTTTTATGATATAGATATTTACTTTCTTAAGTTTCTAATTGAATATTAACTTTTCAATTAACCATATTAAATAAAAATAGAAACGTATTTGTCAACGTAACAATTGTTGAAAGTGTTCATCGTTCATCTGCTGACATTACTAAACGATGGTAAATTTCTTGCCAAAATTAGTATAATACTCTAGGGGACGTGTTTCTACATTCGGTGTTATTCTGTTTTGATGTTCTTCATTATTATTCGGACGAGTCTAATAAACTTCGTTTTTTCAAGTGTACTTACAAGAAGAAATTAATGAATTTAAATCCGGCGATCTAGACGACCAGACAATAGTGTCTCTTCTACAAAGCTATCTGTAAGCAAAAATATCATTTATGTAAGTGTTAACTGGTTGAGCATAATAAACTGGTGCCCCATCATGCTGAAACCATACAGAATTATTTGGTAAAAGTGGATTTAAATTATCTGAGAAATTGTTGGAGGAGGTTTGACAGTTGACCATTTCAGTTACTTTGTACAAATATAGGACCTATTATTGTTGCATATAATGCTTGCACAGATTTTTACTGTTTGGGGTCTTTGTGTGTGATTTTCCCCCAACCAACGAGGGTTTCCTGCAGCCCGATACCTACAATTTTGACGGTTTACCTCTCCATTTAGTAAAAATGTTGACTCGTCTACCATAAAAAGAAGACGTAAGCCAAGCAAATGTCAGTCCATCAACCCCATTATTTTTTCATAAAACTCTACCTTTTAATTTAAAACTAGTATTTGTGGTCCATCAGATTTGTCTCTAACTTAAGTTATTTATAAACCGCGCTACATGAAATTAAAATAATTAATATTGACATTAATTTATTACACTCTTTTATTCCATACAATAAATTTGACGAACACGTTACAACTTTCCACATTTTATTTTAACAATGGTTCTTGCATACGCATATACTTAGCCTGCCTCGCACTTTTATTTATTTATTTCTTCACTTTTAAGCCTTAATTTTCAGATGTATTGTAGATGAGGGGCTCTTAATTGACATAGAGCTTACGATTTTACATATATGCTTAAGGCAGAATATTTTCAACTTTTTGCTTCTGAAAAAATTGAAACCTCATCCGAGGTTGAATCTGGGTACTTTGGACTTAGAGGAAAATATCTTAACTACTGAGTAAGCGAGGCGGACCTGATGACTGAATTTAGTGTTTAGTTAAATATTCTTACAGAAATGAGCCAGTAGGGTTTAATCTGCCTGGGTATCATGCACATCGTATGTTATGAGTTCATTGGAGCTCCTGCTTCATGATAATATTATTTAGCAGCTGACAGTAAAGTTATCACTAGATGTAGAAAAATCGGACTCTGTCGTTAATGATTGGAGTACTAATTAATTCATCCTAAGAGTCACGTGCCAAAATGGCGATGCGACACGGAGAACGTAGAAGTGGGTGCATCGATACGCTACCAAGATAGATAATGGTGAATTCGGTTATGCGTCGTCGACAATAGGGTATAGGGTAAGTCTAAGTCAAGAATTGATGACGCTACTGATTCCAGTCATAGCTGCCAAGAATGACGAAGCATTCTGTAAATAAGGTGGCCAATAGTCTGAAGTAGAAACAGTGTTCTTCATGAACCCGCGCGGCTAATGGATCTAAATTAGGTAAAGTCAACGGTATCGTTGTATTTGACACAATGTGATATAGAATAAATAAAAGGTAGTTAGGATAACATTTAGTGATTATTCAAGTTCAACAAGTGGACTTATATAGCAGGATTTTGAATTGATTGGGGAATAATTTATGATTTCACACGTTATATGCGTGAATATGAATTAACTAAACTATAAGATTTCTACTAAACCTATGCCAGTAAACAAAACTGACTTGCAAATGAAATCGTTTTAATAGTTAAATAATGTGGAAAACTTAAAACAAGTAGTGAAGCAATGAGTAATATTCATAAAAATCTACAGGTAGACACACAGATTTAAGTTAACAATGAAAAGATACGTCAATCTTTGTTACTCAAACGCGCGGAAGAGATTTGACGCGGAGGACGGCTGCGTCGGAATCGTTCTGGTCATTACTTCTTTATACACACAACTACACAAAATAGCAAATTTGACACATATTGACCATATTTAAGCGAGTGGATGATGTAGCAGCCACTGTTGCTATAGTATGGTCTTAATCTATATCATAAATTGACCTAGAAGTAGTCAATTAAATAGCAATGCCAGACATTAGCGCAGTTATTTGAAAATAAACTCGACTACAAAAATCTATGACATTGTAGATTTGAAGATTAACTCATAATAATGATCAAAACGTAATTATAGTGTCAAGGATCGTCGCGTAGACCTATTCATTATAAATTTACGAAGTAGTGCTCAATTATGAAACAAAATGAACACAAAAAAGTGACATAAACATTGAAATTGAAACTTAAAATACTATCGTGTATAATCGTAGTATTCATGAAAGTTTGTTCCAGCTGTATTCTCTTTAATCCAGTCATCAAACTTCTTAATATTATCTGGGGACATTTCTTCTTTGAATTTTCCAACAACGCCTGATCGAATAAAATGTCCACCAGACGTACGCAAATTATGTTTTTTCATAAAAACAAGAACATCCTCACCGTTTACATACTCATTTTTCTTCATTGATTCGAAGGACAAATGTTCACACAACAGATTCATGTTTACATCGCTAATATTCTTTTCAAGAAATTTTGCTACCTTCTTAATAACTGCTGGTAAATTTTCTTTCATGTCCTCATATGCAATGAAACAATAATTGTGTTCATTTTTGTGTGCCCAATATCCAAAAGCGTGTTTCCAAAAAGAGCCATATAATGCTATTTCAAGAAAAAAATATAATAACAGTATAGAATATATTGATTTCTTACCTCTATCGGCTAAAAATACTTTTGAAAAGTTTTCTAAAGTTGTTGTATATCCCTCGAGAAGCTGTGAGTGGTGGTAGTACGATACACAGACATCCTTAGGATTTCTTACCACGTAAATTATCTGTTAATTAAAAATACTAAATAAGGTCATGTGTGGTAAATATTATGTAAATCACCTTGGGACGTTTGGAACCATTTTTTATGGCATCGGGCATTAAAGAAAACGGCAGGTGCGTTTTAATGAATCTCGGGGATTCAAGTCGATCGACATAATCCAAAGAGCATTCTCGTAAATCTGCTGGATCAATCTTTTTTCTTAAAAGTTCAAGATCTGATATTGTGCAAACTCTAAAATGCAAAATTGCTTGAAGGTTTTTACACTTATTTTTGTAGGTTGGATGAATTTTTGTACTCACTCCATAAATGGAAAACGTTTCCTTAATTCTCTCTTGGCACCTTCGAAGTTGTAATCGTTACCTATTAGCCAAACCATTTCTTGCGTCCAAGTTGTACCTGTAAAATAATTTTGTTAGATATTGCATGATCGTTGAATTGTTTAGACAACATGGTTAACCAAAAATTTAAAATTTTTTGTAACTTTTAGTAGAAATGTTTTTGAAAGGATTGAAACCCTTAGAGTAATTACATTATTAGGTCCTTTTCCAAACCCGAGCGAAATACTTATCGCATAATGTGTAATATCTTTGCAAATTTACATGATAATAGAAGTACTGAAATAATTCCTACAAATACCTGATTTTGGATATGTAGCCACAAAGATGTCGCTTTCTCGTATCTCCAAAGCTTTTATTCTTTCTGCATATTTTGTATAAGAAGAAGGGAAGCAACTTTCTTCGTCACCTACTAGAATATAACCTTCAGAATATTCACTCACGCACTCTTCTTTTAAGATACGTCCTATTTCTCCATCATATGCAACGTTACGAAACTTAACATGGGTCATGTTCTCAATTAAAGTACACCTGCAATGCATTTTATAAGTTTTTGCTATATTATTATGAAAACTAACACATGATTTAAAGAACCGCATATAACTACTTGATGAAGAAACATGTAACAAAATTACAAAAATTAGTTACAACTGGTTTTCTCAATTATTTATAAGATTTCAGCTATACGAGATGTAACTGTTAAATAACGAGGCTAGTGGTAAATTACTGTTTATTGTTACAATCTTACAACTTAACTACTATCTTTTTGAACACATGTACGTTATTAGGGAACGTTCCCGGGAGAACGCAAAGCTTAGACAAATAACTTATGTCCAAATCACTTTTACGGTTATAATTTATGGCATATCTTGCTCCATTCCAGGTAGAGGAGGGAAAGTACCCTACTTGTTCTCCTCTGTGGACGCCACCACTTCTAATACATTCCTGCGTTATCTATACACTGTGGCAAAAAAAATTTCCTTTGCTGGAAATAGTGCTGATTGTGAGTGTCGACATACGTTGCACATTTCAGCAGCGTGCCATCTTATCCATTTCTCTAACATCTATGGTCTATGTGTTTTCAGATCGTATTGGAAAATTCGCATTGTTACATACGATAATCTTTTCCAGAAAGTTAGGTTGTGCTGTAAGTCGTTCCACCAATTCAGCATAAATTTGCTTCCTGGACCCTTTCGACTTCTAATTGAGGTTTTTGGGTACTATTTTGGCGCAACATTTGTGTACGCTCAATTGGTCGTGTACAATTTGACATATATTTTCTTTATCATTGCCCATCACCTTGTGATGTCTGAATGTAACGTACTTATGGAAGTATTAAAGTTAAAGAATAAGTAATAGAAAATGCTTATTGGTGAAATAGGAATCGACTCATTTAATACTACATCATAATCACAGTAAGAAACTGTACTTTCAAACCTAATACGCTTGTTCTTTAGGACTTCTCAAGTTAAACTCTCTTAACAACTAACTAAACTCATAATTACAACTTATTTAGCACAATCCTTTTAGGCCAAGCATCGGCACATTCCTTGCATTTGCATTGCGTTACTTAAATGCTGTGCTACTAATTTCTTAACACCTAATTGTTAAATTTATTTGAAAAGAATTCACCTACTTAAAATTACCTTAAGTTACAAGTCAGTGACGTCTACTGCAATATGATTGAATGCTTAATCGGCAATCGTTGTGTACAATGTCATTAATTTTGTTAAAGTTCTATTTGGTTGTTGCCGTGATCTAGCTATTTCTTCTTTCATCATCTATAATACTTTCTCATTTTTGCTGTTTAAACATCCGCACATGTAACATCAACGCACACCTCTTGTAAATTTAGAAACTTATTCGGAAATTTTTTGATTTGACAATATACAGAGCGTCCTGCATATATACGGCCCTTAGTGAACACAAATATGTGAAAAATTTAATATAATTCGGAAAATAGTTTTACAAATTTTCGTATAAAAATTGAATCCAAATCCAGGCCTATAATGACCTATACACAACCATGTATTGTATTTATACTACAGAGAACATTTTTATTTATTTAGCATCATATTACATATTAAGTAACTAAATCAACTGTTAACCTCAGTCTCAAGAAAATTATTATTTATAAAGTAATCTACATTGACTAGTTTCGAACTTAAAAAAAGTTCATCATCAGAATGTTGATATATTAATTATGGTTATAATCAGTTTAAAAAATTTTAAAACAATACACACTAAATTATAATAAATTTTTGGATAATGATACCCGTCGTGATAGAAGAACAATGAACGACTACATATTATCGTCCCTAATTGGTTTGTTTTACTATGAATGAATGAAATCGACTGTGTAATGAGGATTTTGTAATAATAATTTGATGATATTATTTTTAAAATCATATATGCATTTCAATTTGTCTATTGCTATAATATTTATAGTTCAAGTTTTAGCAATACCAACTATTTTATTGATATTTAGCCATAGTATGGAATCAAGAACCTAATGTTTTTAAGTTGTAATGTCACTTACGTAACAAAAATAGAAAAATATATGACTTTTGATAACTTGTTTTCTAAGTTTTCTGGAAAGATATTGGCTGATGGAGGAGAAAGAGGATTCCCTATTTGTAAACCTTTTGTGTTGGCTGTATGGAATTGTTGAATTGAAAACTGAGATTCACAAGACAAAGTGTTGCTGAATCGATATAATTGTATTCGTCAATTATTTCATCTATAAGTTTGACGCTTTTATCTAATTATGTCAATTAAAATAAATCAATTCTAAATTCAGAACTGGCTACTGAATAGCGAGATTTAACGCCCTGTACGCAGAATACTAGTAGTAATAGTGGCTCATATAAGGCGTCTAACTTTAAAGCTTCAAGAAGCAGACGAGGCAAACGATGCTTTGCAATTGTCTGCAATAGGCGTTTGACCAGTATTTAGAAGGATAGGTGTACAATCGCGCACACATCTTCTAAAGATCAGTTTTAGATAATGGACATAAATTGTTTCCTTTAATCGAAAGTGTTTTTAAAATAAGTATCTTAAACCTCCTCAGTTTTTTTGCAAAGCGCCCGCATTGTGCCCAGGCAGCTAAGATTTAAATCAAATTAATGATGTAATTTAAAACCTACCAAATGTTTCCCATCATGTTCCTCATATAACAAAATAGCACGGTTACTTGGAAAAACTGAAATAATAATTTTTATAAGTACGTATTTGAGGGTGCATTAATTCTAAAAGGAAAAGAAAAATGTAATCACAAGATATTGATATTGTAGTAACGTAGGATATGTAAACAAACATTAAATGTAAGTTATCTGAACTTTGATTACATTAGAGTAAACATTTGGAAATTGATATCATCTAAAATGAGAACATTTGGCATAATTTAAAACGCTCGATTTAAATATCGACATATGCCACTTAAAAACATGTATATTATTTTCTATAATTTACTTTGTTCGGGTTATTATTAAATCTTGAATTACAATTAGGTTTGTATTATCATATCAATTTGATACTTGCAGCGCAAAATCTTGTAATACAGGGTATCCGTAATATAAGGTGCAGATACATATTGGAACCTATGCCCGAAACAAAGGATTATAATCTGCGTATCTAAACTGCAGTTTTCGAAATATAGGCAATTAAAGCTTTTAGCCCGATCCTGTTTGTGATTTGATCTACTGTGTTAGATTAGGAAATGGCTGATTGAGTGTATATATGCATTTGTTACGGGATTTACCACTATGAATACGTACACATCAGTATATGATTCTGCTTCAATTCTTGCAGGCGTGTCTATTATTTAAGGCATGAGTTGGGAGGTGTGATTTTAATGTACAGAGAACTAGGTGCAAACACCCGCGCGCACTTGGCGTTTATATCGAGAGCGCTTCCCACTCGCTGACAACCTTCACAGAAAACCATTTTAAGTGGGGTGCAAAGTCTCTGAGAATAGGGAACAGTTGATCTGAACTTTGAAAGACGCGGACGCCATAGACCATAGAGAATAGTGAATGTTGAAGATGCCCTCACATAAATAGTATAAAAAAACCCTAGTGTAATTATTATTTTCATAGCTATGATAAAATAATGTTTATTCACGGTAAAATTTCACAATAAATTATTTTTTATAATTAATCATTCAATAAATTTATAGCACAATAGGCAAATTCAGATACACAATTTTAAAAGAAATATCTTAGGTTATTACTACAAGAACATTTTTAGTAAAACAAACCGATTAGAATACAGTAATACGATTTTTAATAAATAAACAAAGTTTTCTGTTGTGCGAATACAACACATGGTTGCTTGCAGATCATTACCCATTTCTATACGAGAATTTGTAAACATTTTTTTTGGAATTAGATTAAAAAATTTTACTGACTACTGCTCTTATATAACCGACACCCTGTATAGATTTCTGCCACTTAGTCAATAACTTATTGTTTAACAGACAACTTCCAACTTCTTTTTAATTGTAAAATGATAGTGCGCATTTGTTTTATAATTTGATTATATATAATTAAACATTGTATTCAACAAACACAAGAGTATACTTTTTAAGATAGACTTTCATTTCTTGAACATCCTCTGCGGGAGGTGTCCATTATTCCCTAGTAACGTATGCTAATAAACTTTGGGAAAATAACTACATGACACGTTGATTGTTAAAATGCCCGG
Organism: Phrixothrix hirtus; assembly: GCA_024586415.1. Lineage (NCBI taxonomy): Eukaryota > Metazoa > Arthropoda > Insecta > Coleoptera > Phengodidae > Phrixothrix > Phrixothrix hirtus. The sequence goes on along the minus strand of JAHWXV010246971.1, from coordinate 7,025 downwards.
GTAGCTCAAATGGGTGTTATTAGATATATGAAAGTAGATTAGGCTAGATTTTCGGGCCAGTGCCTATGCATTGCGTTGAAGCAACTCAACTGGTGCCGGATGGTTTTATCGTCGTTTATCAAGTATAGAACATGCTGTAGAATATAGATTAAAATTCTGGTCAGAATATATGTCGGTTTAAATAATATACTAATATAGCCAGGCTTGGTGGGCAGCGTATCACCATAGGGGAATCCGCTACGAATCCGCTGCATTTTTGACGGTTCGTGTTTTTCGATTACGAAGTGAAGCGGTATTAGCGAACTGATTCATGCGTCTTATGATCGACTCGTGGTCAGGCACTTTGACGTGACGTACCATTCCTATATATTGGCGACAAATTTTTTGCACTGAAATTGAGAATTCGTTATTTTTAAAATACGAGTACGATTTCATAGCAAACAAATGATGTTCTACTGATTTCCGTGCCATTTAGATTCAATTCCGGCTACTCTTGTGAGCTTGTGCGACAGACAATGTTACACAACACAAATAAAAATAGCATGTTTGCCTCTATATCCAAGCAACGCCAGTCCCAATCCGATCGAGGTCGATAAATTTAAAAACATGCCTTCTTCTCGCATAAGGAAGTAAAATCGTAGGTTCCGTGTCAGTGTAATATTTGGCACGTTAAAAATCCCTACTGGCAACAGAATTCCTCCAGATTCGGAAAAATTGTAGTATGTATAGCAAAATGACTTTATGATAGTTCTAGTCCAAGAGGGCCAAGGGAATTTCTGCATCCCGAAGACTCAGTCACAAAACAAACAATAAAATTAAGGACGGAATACATGTTTTTTCATTTCATTAAAATGTTCACTTGTCAAGCTGAAGGTTTGGGCCGAACGATAACTATTTCTTTGGCGTTTAGGGCCGCATTAATTAGAGTCCACCCTATATACTTGCTCAATGTTAGCAATAGCTCACAATCAGTAGTCCTGATGGTTGACTGCTTAGAAAATGTGAAGTTATTCAGATGATGTTGAGGCAATAGTTGATTTTTTTATTGAAACCACCTGGTATATGTCTACTCTTTAATTAGTGAATCTTTTAATATCCAAATAGGAAATGTCTGTCATCTGAGCTAGCTTTGCATAGTTATTCTTATACGGAAATCGCACTGGATTTCTCTCAATTACTATTGTGGCGTAAGAATTCTCAAACAACTCAAAGCACATCACGTCAACAATAACTGAAACAATCGGTAAACCCGTACGTACATTAATAAGGCCATAACGGAAAATGAATTATACAAATATATAGGTACAACATCGGTACATATTAATAATTATTACTTTTAGGAGTCGTAAGAACCAGCAGCAACATAGTTAGTGTACTAAAAATGATTACTTCTTGTACACCTTAGCTTTACATACAAGCGACTTCCGAAAAATGTTCTTTTGGGCATGACCGCAAACATCAACTTTTAAAGGTCGTGACAAAATAAAATAGGTCAAAGTATAAATTGGACCATGTCTTGTATAACTAACAATTAATTAATTTTAATGGCTCTGGTTTAGCAATAATAGATGATACTTTTATGTCGTAATTACTTGGTAACTGCCACATTCAGCATCCACGAGATTAGTTTAAGAGGTCAGCTAAAATTGCAAGAAATGGCTCCATCAGAATGAAATTAATATTATTTTGTTAAAATACATTCCTCCATATGGCCTCATATCAATTTTAAAAGTACATCAGCCAATTAGTTTGTGTTTGACAGCCATTTAAAGTACGCAATTTGTATTAGTTTTGCTAGAATGGAAAAAGTGATTTTTGCATTCTCATTAAACACAATTTTCTGCGTGGAAAAACAATAGCAGCAACAAAACGAAAGATTGAAAAGTATTATTTGGAGTTCACTCTATCAACCAAAACGATTCATACGTATTTTAATGATTTTCGTTCGCGATGCCGAGCAGTTTGGTAGGTTAAAAGATGACTGTATACCAGAAATGAAAACAAAAGTGGATGATATTCTATTAGTAGATCGTTGATCGAAGGTGCTTCAAATTGTGGAGACTTTAAACTTGTTGAATGGTACAGTTGCTTCAATTTTACTTCATGATTTGGGTACCAAAAAGTTTTTTGCAGGATGGGTGCCGCGTTTGTTAACGGTTGACCAAAAATTTAATTAGTCAACGACTTCGGAGTATTCTTTTATACTGTTTACGCGTAATACATCGGAATGTTTGCTACAATTTACTACCTTTGATGGGAGTTGGACTAACCACAATATTCCGAAAACAAGGCCAATCAAAACAATAGGTAGAAGCTGGTTCAAGTACACTGAAGAGGTCAAAAGTGATGCTATCAGTTGGCAAACTCATGTAAACAATATTTTGAGATGCCTGTGGAATAATTTTCGTTGTCTACTTTCGAAAAGGTGGACAATAGTATGAGACTATTATTCACCGTTGTGGGACCTACTGGATGTAAAGATACAAAAAATCTGCCACATTTGGCAAAAAAATTTGCTTCATCACGGTAAAGCTGTTGAAACTGCAAAAAAAACACGAGAATTCTTCCACATGTAACATGTTCACCCAATTTGCCTTGTTCTGACAATTTGTTATTCCCAAACATAAAAATTTGGTTTGCTGGTAAGACATTTTCATCTAATGAAGAAGTGATCACTGAAGTAGACGCATATTTTACAGACTTTGATAATCTTACTATACTGGATGCATTAAACGTCTTGAATATTGTTGGAACTGGTGTTTGAGGGGACTATGTTGAAAAATAAAATGTTCCTATACCAAAAAAGTTACTGCTTGTTTCAATTTTACTTTAACTTATTAAACTACTCTCATTATGTCTAAAAAACGATTCTCTTTATGAGTATAATGTGAAAAGGTTATATAGCAAACTCTAATTATGGAATAAAAAGTAGAGTTTGGTTCCACAATTAGAGCTACAAAAGGTGAACTACAGAAGATAATAAAGTGAAAAGAGTACTTTAAGCAAAAGTTTATAACGTACAAATGATTTTTGAAAGTGACCTTGAATTAGAATAGCCACCACTGATGCGTAAACAAAAGCTTCAAGCTTTAATTTTTTTTAATATCCTAAATGAACAATAATACTTAAAGATCACTTACCTCAAAGGCTGCAGTTTTACAATTTAACCAGTTACTTCTTTAATGATATATGTATGTATTTACACATTATATTTCTAAGAGATAGCCTTTATATCTCGAAATACTATACAGCTACAATATCAACACTAAAGCAAGTATTTTAAAATAAATATATTGGAAATATCAATATATTGGCCTTCGGCAATTAAACAAAGAGATCTGTACACTTCACGAATAATATAATGACTTGTGTTGAATAGTACTCAATACGTTTATATTTATTGAATTTATCAGCTGTTTGTTTGTTTTATCTTTCAAGAATTTGTAGGTGTATCTAGTTCAATAACTACTTATGTATATAAATATGTACAATTACGAGCAATAATTACATTACTTATCTATTTACTTTAATTTATCTCCGATACTGGTTACTGCAAAATTTCCTAAGGTTTTGGAATTTTTTAATGATAAAAGAAAACTTTTCGTGTAAGTCTTGTTTGTTTGTTTGTGCTTGTGATTGAGACTTTGGGATATGAAAATCGCCTATGTGCTCATGACTTAACTGCTATAGCAATTTTGGTGTCTGTTATAATTTAGTCTAACCTGGAGGGTTTCTAACATCATAAGCATCACGTTGACATGGAATATAAGGATTTAATTCCTTATTCGAGAAGACAGCAAATTTTTAATTTTTTTTCTTTGAAGAGGTTATCGACCTGAGCTGGATTTAAACCAGCATCCTTTCGGCATGGAGGCAAAGATGAAAAACACTACACACTGATCTAGTAAAGTGTTTCTTATTTGCTTCAATCTTAAAGAAATAACAGCCTAATTTTTGAGGTTTTTGTATCCTACCTTTCCATATTAGGCGATACAAAATATAAGACCATTTTCACATGTAAACCTGGTAATATTATTTGTTAGAGGGCGAATTTGGTTAGTTGGAATCATTACATTATTTTAATTGTTCTTTTAATACTGTACAATTGTGTTATACTGGATCTATGTTTCACATGTTGTTTGAAACTAATTTGTCTAAAATGCGCTTTTCTTGTTTCAGTAATTTTCAAACAATTACCATGATATAATCGAGATTTCTTTGAGGAGAGCACATATTATGCAAACTAGAATCTCAAATTTTGAGGCACTAAGTCAATTTTGAATAGTATTCTTAAAATACCTTTATACCTGCCGATATCGCAATTCCAATGCAATTCGATTAAAAGTGGATAAAAGTAAATGCGGTTGCCACTAGATTATTTAGAAAAGAACCCAGAATTTGGCAAAACTATTTTTTTTCTTTAAATACTTATACTTTTTTTTGTAAATGTTGTATTATCAAGAAATTTGTTGGTTGAAATAAAAATGTAAACAGGTATTGTAAGAGCGAAAACTTAAAAGTTAAATTAAAGTGGTAAAAAGCGACCGGAAAAAGAAGAAAAAGGGAAGAATAGAGCTAATAAGACGTACCCTAGCAGTAGTGAGGAAGTCGTAAATTAATAATTACGGCAATTAAATATATTTAATTATTTAATAAATTCAAAATCTGAAATTTAACATTTAATATATCACATTAAACGTAAAACCGAGCCGGCGGTTATCGCTGAGCGATAAGATAGGGCAAATCCAAATATTCCTATTAATAAGAAATTTAAAAAGTTAGAATAAAATCAATGAAGTAAATTATAAGACACTTAAAATAAAGTTTATATATGTAATCAAATTAAGGGATTTCTAGTAATTATAACATAGCACTAACATTAATTAGCAAAATATCAATAAATAGAGTAATAGTGAAAAATTTGGAGAGCGTAATAACAGCAGTAGCGTAATTTACATCACAATAGAATTACTAACTCAAGTCCTTTGTAAAAAATAGCATACGGCAATAATAAATCAATTATAATTATAACGCTGAGAAAGGCCTAGCTTCTAAAGGGTTGACTCGGGCAAAGCTTTTAACGCAGCAAAATGGAACAGATACTGACAGAGTTAGAGAGTATAGATAAGCAGAATGGTAGAATTGGAAAAAGATATATGGGGTTCAGAATGAAATAGTAAAAATAAGGGAAGAATTAGCTATCACTAAATAGGAAAACACACAACTAAGAAAAAAGTAGATAAACAAGGGAAAAGAATTGAAGTATTGGAACAAAAAATAAGAAAAAAGAGGGATTGTAGAAACAACTAACGAAAATAAATGGGAAAGGGAGAAGAAGATACAAGAAATTATGAACAAAATAGAGGTAAAGTTAAATGTCAAAGAAGAAATACAGGAGATAAGAAGATTAGGGGTTGCAGGAGAACACAAGTGCAAACCAATGTTTGTAGAATTTAAAAATTGGAATAAGAAAATGGAAATGATACGTCAAACCAAAATGCTAAGAGGAACTAAAATATACATCAAGATTATCCACCAGAAATACTAGAACAAAGGAGAGAATTAGTCAAATAGATGAAAGAAATAAGGGCAATAACGCCAAATTACTTTATAAAAAACTTAGTATAAACAGGGAAATTTATGAACTAAACCAGCTAAAACAAAATATACAATAAACAAAATAGTAAAGGAGGAAAATACAGTGAACGAACACCTTCTGATGAAGGCATAGAAAGGACAGAACCAAGTAAGATAACGCGAACTACATACAATACAGGTGCAAAAACAAGACCAAAATAATAACGAAACACCGAAAAATGAACAGATGCTTTGATAGCAGACAACGGCGATGAAATAGAAAAAAACTAAAAACAAAAACAAAGTAACAAAAGAAAAATCAAAAAAGAAAAAATGAAACGTAATAAAATTAGAATTAGTACATATAATGTAAGAACACTTTTAGCACCAGGAAAATTGAATGAAGTAGTATCGGAGATTAACAAGTACAATACAGATATAGCAGCACTGCATGAAATAAGATGGGAAGGAAAAGGAAAAATAGATAAGGATAACCGTACATTAATATACTTGGGAGACGAAAGAAAAGTACAAAAAGGAGTAGCTTTTGTATTAACAGAAAAAATGAGAGATAAAGTACTAGAAATTAGACAGTTAAATAATAGCATTTGCTACATCCAAATTGAAGTAGAACCATGTAATTTATCAATACTGAACCTATATGCACCAATAGAAGTCATGGTTGAGGAAGAAAAGGATACCTTCTACGAAAAATAGACGAAGAACTGAAGAAAATACATAAGGAGGACGTAATAATAGTGCTAGGAGATTTAAACGAGTAAATAGGAAAAGAAGAATACATAAGTCAAGTAGCGGGAAAGGAAACTATTCATGAACAAACTAATGAGAATCGACATCGAGTATGTAACATGGCAGCAAGAAACAATCTAATCATAAGCAGCACAAAATTTAAACACCGCAAGAGACATAAAATAACATGGGCATCGCCTAGATAAAAATTTCACACACTAATTGATCATGTACTGATGACAAAAAGGAGACAATCATCCATAACAGATGTAAAAGCATATAGAGGAGTATGTGCTGAAATCGGCCATTTTATGGTAATGGCAACGCTAAAACAAGAGATCAAAGGGATATAAGGAGTAAGAAAGGAAAAGATAAGTGGAAGGTGAAAATACTTAATGATCAAAGAATAAAGGAGATGTATCAAGAACAATAACAAAGGAAAAGCAATATAGAAGAAAAATGGTAAACAATAAAGGAATCGATAAACTAAGCAGCAAAGAAGAGAGTAGGCAACAACGTGAACAAGAAAACGAAGGGTGATACGATGAAGAATGTGAGAAAGTAGTAAATGAAAATACGAAAGAGAGATTAAAATAGTTAAGTAAATATTTATGGAAACTTTCACAGTTATTATTCATAATTAAAACAATATTTGGGTTAAAACTGTGTAACTTTAATAAAAATTAAACGTTTCGAAA
>JAHWXV010246937.1:0-18032 GCA_024586415.1 Phrixothrix hirtus | reverse complement strand
AAAATTTGTTTATTTTTTTAAACTTTGATTTCCTCTAACGGACAAACGAAGCACTTTTGTATAGAAGTAAATTGGGTTCAATCGACTTATTTTTAATTCACAAATACGTGCTAGTTCTATGTCCGCGGAATATTGGGACACCTTGTATAACCATACTAAATTGGGTTTCATCTATCAAGAGCGACACATTTTTAGTTAGGATAACAAAAGAGCTTGGAATACCGATTTAGGTACCTACCTGAAAAAATATCGATGCAGTTCACAATATATTATCATGTCGCCGAATTGGTATAAAACATATATTTGAAACACTAGATATTTTATATAAACATGTACATAACACAATTCACTACGATTTGGATATGAAAATAAATTCTGCAAAATAATGTTTCAAATGTTTGAATGTAGATCAAAAGCGAACAAGAGTACGAGTAGAAGCAATACGCTCCATCTGCGCCCGTTTTGACTACTTTGCTGTTTTCTCGAAGCGTGTTATTGTCATGAATGATACCTGATTATATTTTTATGACCTAGAAATGAAATAATAGTAGATAGAATGGAGAAACTCCGGTTCTCCAAGGTCTAAAGAGTTTTCTTTACAAGAACTTGCTAACAAGTCTTTGCTTCGTTTCTTGGGATCCGCGTTGGGTACTTATTGTTGATTACTAGGACAAATGTCAAAAATAACCGGTGACTACCATTTTACTTTATTAATAACTTTGACCAGAGATGTCTTGTTTTAAAGGACTGTGCATTTGAATATAATTCACGTGTTACAATGAACATGATTCAAAATTTGAAGTTTGAACTGCTTTCATATCCACCTTATTCGCGAGATCTGACTCCCTCAGACGTTCCCTCAGACGTTCCCTCAATTTAAAACATGTTACTGAATTCCCTGTGAATTATTCCAAATCACGTAAGATTCAGTATTAGAAAAATTAAATAAAATTACACTTTTTCTAAAAAAATTGTGTAGCTTAAATAGTACATAAAGAATATTCTTAACCTGAACCAAAGGGTTTTCTAACCAATAAAAAATGATAGCTTTGAAAATAATAAACATTAAGGAAGTGGAAAATGTACATCCGCGAAATATGCAAAAACTTCAAAGTTAGTGAAATAAACTAAAGCACGAATATACCACAACGAAATCGTGCCAATGAAGAAGTTATATGAAAAAGGTTTTGTAATCATAAATATAAAAAAACCTGAAAGGGCAACTATAAAATAAATTACCCGTAAATGCAAGGCGTTGAACAAACAATTATATAAGATTGAATTGTCCGTGGACAACACCAACAGATTCAACTGTTTTAAACTCAACATGAACAAAGATCAGTTTTAAGTGTAAGCACTTGATTCGCCAAATAAACCATGAAAGGGAAACAGCCGAAAATTAATAAAAGTCTAGAACACGAAAATCCAACATCCTTTTCATGCATATACACTAACGCCAGTCGAAGAACAAAGTTATTCCCAATTTAAATCTGAAAGATAAATAGATTAGGTATGCAGTAGAACATATAAATAAGAAATCTAATGTGATGTCCTCTGCAGCACAAAGTCAAATGAAACAATTACGAATGCGAAAGTAATTAAGTTAATTGCAGTCCGGGAGTATAACTAAGTCGCGAAACGCGAATCTTAAGAACTGTCTGAAGCAGGGGAACCAATTGTCAACGTGACACATTTATTTACTTGTGAGTCTTTTATTTGAATATTGAATTTGATTTGTCGCTCTGGCGAGGACCTATGAAATAAGTAAAATTAATAACGAATTTATATTCAACTTTTCAGGTAAAAATAACAGAACTATAAAACTATTGTTCTGAAAAAGAGGCCTTTGCCTTCTAGAATCATTAAAAGTTCTATAAAATTACCTTGTTTTCCAAAAACAACACCCAGTTCAAGTTTAATTAAAATAAATTAATTAATTGTTATACATTGTAATAGTTTCTTTTCGTTCCTTAACATTATTGAGTAATTGAGTATCACCGATTTGATTTTAAATCAACTAGATTTATCGTTTGTGTTTACTTTCGCGCTTTTAATTTTCCGACACGCCTTGGGTTGCCTACCTCCGTCTCCTGTGAATTTTATTCGCAAGGATCGTTAGCTGTTCTCATTGCGTTGACGCGTGCCATCAAGGTTTTATGTGTTCGTTCGTCGTGGAAGACGCACGTTGCTGTTTCGCTTTGTTTTATTTCGACGACTTTTTGGTTCATTTTCTTCTTTTTGTATAAAACATATACATTTTTAAGGTGAATAGGCATTCTTTGGTTGTGTGTATGGTTGGTTGATCGATCTTTTTGTTTATCTATAGTGTTTTAAGTATGGGATTTAAGATACCCGTTGCGTTTGTAAAATCACGGTATGGCCGACCTACTGCTTCTCCACACCAGATCCGCCCTTTGTTTTACCTTTCTACGCCCCTAGTGTAGCGACCAGCGGTTTTGAGAAGGAGTACCCGTTTCGCAGCTTCGTGGCGATGAATTTTGTGTGTTAAGGGTAGAATCTGTTTCCTCCAAAAGCTTCTACATCGAGGTCGGGTTTATCTTTTCTTTCTCATTGGCATCCGCTGAAGATGGCGAAATTCAATTACATTTTGGGACCTGCAAATTACTACTTTGCGTTCTGATATTTACTTTTTATATTTTGTTCTATACTACAGAAATACTAGCTATAATTGTTCATTATAATTAGTTGATTTTGCCTATACATATTTTACTAGTAATTTTGAAATAGAAATTAATTGTTCTATAATAGGAAGTTCGTTTCTAAAGATAATAATTTGCTAGATGTATTTGACGCTCGATTCTTAGAGCGAGTGTAGTCTGAAGGTGCCCGGCGATCGCTAAGATTGCGCGGTCCCGTTCACGGCCTCCTTCAATATTAATTTACTTCAGCATCTTAACTTATTACTTCTATATATTTTAAATGCATAATTTATGTAAGGGCGTTCTTGGACGAACCAAATTTAATTAACTACGTGCGAATTTAGATAATTAATTTATTTTATTAAAAGTAAAGCTGCACATCACTGCAGTGACGTCCGACGAACGAGATACTTCGTTTAATTATTAATTCATTTTGCTACAATTCTGACTTTAGTAGATGCTGTACATCTAATTTAAATTATAGAAATTAACTTCACGAGCACCGTAAATTTATCTTTTCTTGCAAATCCTATACGATTTCAATTCTACGTTTTAGGTCTCGTTTCGTGCTGTCAAAACATATTGGAGATAACATCGGATGATATTATAACTTTGTAGCGCACACGTGTTATCTTAAACCTGAGGTTCTCAATACATTCTGTTAACTGTAAATTTCTCTAGCTAAGTTTATTCATTACTGTTCGCTATTTTCTAAAACGGAATAAACTTATTATATCCTTATTTTAATCTTTCCTTATTTATGTGCTGTTGTGTCTTAATTTATTTCTTTTAGTGGTTACCTACGAATATTCTTACAAATATTTTTTGCACAGCCTTAAGCGTGCGAAGCAGAATAATTAGGAGCAATTTTAAGTCCAGAATTTATCGCCGAAATAATCTACGACATTTTCACTCTTGTGTGTCCAGATATACACTAACGTTTCCAATTACAAGTGTGTGGCGCCCATCTTCTTTTCTTTCTTTAGGCATTTCAGGTTGCTTCCTATGCGAGCTCGTACCTGCAGCACCGATTCCGGGATTTCCCTCTGCGATACGGGAAGCGGAGCTTGCGTACGCCAATCTCGATGATTTTCTCGACAACTGTAGCAACCGTCTTCTTTTTCAGGTAACACCCCACTCCCTAGCCTCAGTGGCACTAGGGCCGGTCGAACATTTTTCTTTGTTTTATCGCGAAGCGGGATTCTTCTAGTGAAGGGTAAACGCGCTCAATTATCTATCTTTGATGTGGCAACATACATAGAGTAACTTTTACAATCTATCAAAGGGTAACAAATAATGTTTGAAAGGGCACAAATTTTCTTCGAACTACTAACTAATAGAAAATTTAGAGCGCTAGTTTTCAGAATAAGAAGAAGCTTTTGCAAGAGGTTTACGGAACTTACAAGATCGCCGTAGTAGTGTATTACCTTAAAAGGGAAATATACAAAACAAATCTTTAATTACAAACAATTAGGCATATCGTAAAAAGTGATTGTAAAATAAACCAGTGATTTGTGACGTAAGGGCTAAAACTTTCTGATATTGCCTTATCAAGTGTTTGACATAACTAAAATTATTAATTATAGAAATATGGCGTAGGTAACCAATTTAGATGGTCAAGTTTATCATTCAGCTTTGTAACCTCATTTCTACAGTTTCGTTTGGTGATGGCTAGAATTCGTTTTTAATTACCACTGTTTTATTTAGTTTCATTAAGAACTATAAATAGTTGCGAGGCACCCTTACAACTAGCATGGTTTGAAAAGGTCAAGGCTAATTTTAAAACTACAGTTACGATTGTTAAATATAATTGTAACTATAGAAATTATATCTTATTCTATGGTAAACAGATACTTTAAATTTTTTATAAATTTAGCTTTAATAATATTTTATGTTGAAAAATTGACTACTGGTATCGCTAAATTCAAGCATTACAAATGGAATGAGTTTTTAATAGTTAAACAGTTACAACATTTTCTTAAACATTAAAATAATGTTGCAATATTAACGACACATCAAGCGCAACGTAGTTAGCATAAAACGTTATAATACCCGAAAGTTTGATCGAAGTCTCGTAGCATATTGGATAATTATTCAAGGATGGAAGAAGCGAATAAAGTCACATAAAGAAGATTTTCAGTTACCGCTAGAAAACTATCGGAGAAGGGTTTTTCATTGAACAACGGAGGTGCTTAAACAAGCCTGGTCGTACTCCAATGTTGCAAAGCAACATATACGCTTAAAAGGTTTAGACGGTCTTTGAAATTGCAATAGAACAGACATTTATAATGAAGATGCTTAAAGTCAAAATTATTAAATATATCTCATTCAATCGTGATCGTGGGACTAAAGTAAAAGCTTATTAGGATGCTGAAAGCACACGGAAAATAAAAACATACGTATGTGTAACAAGACACTAAACAAATACGGATGTGGAAAGAACCAGTCAGACACTGAATAATGAATTTAATAAAACTCAGCAGACATAGCTGACTATCACCATGTCAACTTGTCCATGTGTAGCCTGAAGCTAAAAAAATTCACCACTTTAAGTACAACAGCTCGTTTAGGGAATGTAACTGTTGGTAACAGTTGATAGAGTTGAATGACACAGATTCCCTGAAGGAGCGCGTGGAGCAAGTGCTGACTTTCAACTGTTGCATAATTTTGTCAGCATAAAATTTGTTGTTTTTTGGTCAGCATAGTACTGTTTAACTTCAAATACCAAAATACTACAACATTCTGCCATGCCCGCAACTTAAAATCACAATATAAAACTACACTTTATATCAATACAGCCGAGAAATATAACGTAACATTATCTATAATTATACATAAATTACGTATATATAGCATATAAAATAACAGTTTGTACAGGTTAAGAAGACCAGACAACTTTAATAATACAATGGGCTAGGTGTACTTCTTTAGTACATCGAACAGATTTCTGTATTTCTCAGCGGTAATCCCAAATCGAGATTTGTGAAGTGCCGAATAGGCTGACAAATTCGGTATATGACTGTTCTCTGTTCTTGGCGCGTGGTTCGTCCTTTTTTCACATTCGTGCTGTTCCGGTTCTAAATTAAAAACAGTAAAATACTTTAAGACAGTAAAAACAATTTATTACGTCTTAGTGAAGACAATATTACAATATGGTATAATAGGCTGGAGAGGTATGTCAGAAATAAATACACATTCTTTAGATGTTACTCAAAAGCTAATTTTGAAAACAATGTAAAAAAATCTGATGTGAGATAAAAAACGACTTTTTCTTACGTATGCAAATAGTGTCCATTAGTGATTAAATTATTATTTACGTTTATTTTGGAAATGATAATTGTAACGGTCACCCATTCAAGTTACTGGAAACCCGAAACGCTGCTTCACTCCGGAAACTTGTTCTGATAACTTGCTTCAACGCCTTTTTTCTGAGACACTGTTAAGTTCATGCAAAAGGGCATTAAAGGCGTAATAACTGTAGCAAGTTTTAAAAACATGTTATAGCTGTTTTCGAGTAAATTGTAAAAAGACTTAAAAATCGCATGAATAAAGTGGCACTGCCGATCATTCGATGTTAACTAAATTCCTCACCTCTCATGTACGGAAGATAAAAAACTTGAATGTAGAATTTCATTTTTATATGATGTTTAGTTTTAGAGATATATTGTTCACAATTAACACTCTACGTACTTCCAGTTACTCGATTTTCGGAAATGTATTAGAGAAACTGCTTAGTTCATATAAAATGGAATTAGTAACTAAGACAAGTACTCAGTTTTAAAGAAATAGTTATAACCGATTACATGAAAATCGTGAAAAACGAACATTCCGAAAATATCTAAAAACGGCAGAAATAAAGTGGAACTTCCGATTATTTGATTTTAACCAAATAGTTGATTTGGCATACAAAGATAGTTATCGCCTCAAATATAAATTTTTATTTCGGTAGGGCTTTCAGTTTCATAGTTATTTTATTTAGAGCTATCGGTGGAGGTACTTCCGGTTACTTGATTTACAGAACAGTTTCCAAGAAACAGCCAGGCATGCTGGTTTAAATATTGAACCACCTTTTTTAGAATCGTGGCTGCATGGTGGTTCAAAATCTAAACCACGTATAAAAGCAGTGTCTATAGCTGCACATCAGCTCACAAACTGTACCACCTCCTCAACTTTAACTGAATACTGTAGGTAATAATTCATTTAATTATTTATACTTATTGCTTTACTATCCGTAGTTTTAACGAGTCCATAATTTGAACCATCGTGTAGGTAGTAACGTTCAAGGTAGCTTCTCATTCCAGACATTATAAATGAGAATAGTAGTTATCTTAATAATTTGGATGCTCGTGCCCTTCAAGTTTTACTTGAAGACATTCTCACTGCTTCTGAGTCAGTATGTGAAGATTTTGATGATGAAAATTGTGATCCAGGCTATGTACCCGATAGCCTTGCTGCTTCAAGTAAAATTGTTGGAGTTATTGACGATGTTCAAGTGCAAGACTCAAGCAGTGAAGATGAGGAAGTTCCAAATATACTTTCAAATAACGATTGGGATCACATAAACAGATTTGTCCAACCTTCAGATTTTAATTCCAGGGTGGGCCCGTAAACAGTAATTCAAAATTTAAATGACCCTTATCCGTACGAAATTTTTTGCCAATTATTTGACAATTCAATAATGGATGATATTGTTTTTCAAACAAATCTGTATGCAACACAAGAAGAGAAAACATATCTACCAGTTACAAAAACTGAAATAAAAACATTTTTAGGAATAAATTTGCTGATGGGCATTAAGAAATCTTCTAGTTATAGGGATTATTGGAGTACCGATGACGACATGAATGATCCCTACATCTCCAAATTAATGACTGCTAACAGATTTGGCTGGATTTTAAGCCACTTACATCTATATGATAATGTCATAATGCCTACTTGAAGATCTGCAAAGTACTATAAACTATATAAAATTAAACCCTATCTAGATAAGTTACAACAAAACTTTTTAAATTGTTATAAACCCACATTAGCTTTAGCTGTTGATGAAAGTATGATAAAATTTAAAGGGAGGTCAGACAAAAAACAGAACATGCCCAAAAAACCTGTGAAAAGAGGAAACAAGAGGTGTGGGTGTTGGCTGACAAGAATGGGTATATGGTGAAATTTGAAATTTACACCGGAAAGAAAGGGGTTAAAGTTGCAAGAAATTTGGGTGGAAGTGTTATCCTACAAATGACATCAGAATTATGTAATTTAATCTATAACGTCTATTTTGACAATTCTTTTACAAGTGTCAATTTAATAACAAAATTAAAAAGTTTACAAATTCATGCTTGTGGGACAGTAAATAGAACTCAAGATTTAAAAAAGAAAAGAAAATGAAGGAAGGTGAAAGTGAGTGGTGGTGGAAAGATAATATTATAGCATGTCAATGGAAGGACAATAGATGTGTATCTTCTGTCAAATTTTCACGATCCAGAAAAACAATACAAATAACTCAAAGACAACGTGATGACTGTTTAATAACAATCGATTGTCCTCAACTTATCGCAGACTACAATTCGAACATGAATTGCGTCGATAAATTTGACCAAAAACAAAAAAAGTTTATAAGATAGACAGAAAAAGTCACATATGGTGGCACAGGATTTTCTTTTGCTTTCTAAATGCAACAGTTGTAAATTCACACATCATTTATAAACTAGCGACTGGGAATGGGAATTTATCCCTGAAAGATTTTCGTAGGAAAGTTAAAGATGGACTTATTGCCGAAAAAGTGGTACAGATGACTTCTAAAAAGAGGAACTCTATGCAATCTGGAGGAAAAAATAAAAAATGAAGGGTTTATCCAGAAGTAAGGTTGCAATCTGCAGGCCATCAACCTCAAAGAAATACCAGAAGGAGATGTGTTTTGTGCAGCACAAAGCTGAAACCAGTTAGAAGCGACTGGCAATGCACAAGTGCAAGGTGGCCCTTTGTTTGGTGAAAACAAAAGACTGTTTTAAAACATTTCATTCTGTCGAAAAACTTTAAAAATCACTTTTCCTGTATTTCTTCACAATTTAAATATAAGGATTATACTATATTATTATCCTAGTTATTTAGTTCGGTTATTTGTTTTAACATTTGTGTATTTATCTGATTTGCATTCATACTTACGTTTTTCATTTGACAATTATGTATGGACTTTAAAGCATGGTGGTTCAAAATGTCAACCACTTCCTAATTTAATTAATTTAATTCATTATTTTTTTTGACAATTTTCTAGCATTGTATGGAGTGTTATTAATTAAAAGAACTTATTACATTCTGTAAATATGAGTAATGTTTTTCCTCTGCATATGGGAATAGCATATTTGGAAAATTCATGTGTCTGAAAGAGTTAAATGGGTAGGAAATAACACAAGTTTTAAAAAAATCGCTGTAGCCAATTTCGAGAAAATCGCGGAAAACGAAAAATTCGAAAAATATCTAAAAATAATAGAAAATACTTGATTTAGCATGCAAAGGTAGTTAGGATAGCAAATATAAATTTCCATTCATCTAGGACCTTTAGTTTCATAGTTATTTTATTCATGGTTAATGGTGAAAGTACTCCGCTCACCCATTTTACGTAAAATCTTCTGAAAAACTAACTGAATTGAATGAAAGCACATTATATGTTTTATAAATACAATAAATTTAAAAAAATCGTTATAGCCGATTTATAAAAATCCCGAAAAACCAACAAATTACAAGAGTAAAGTAGCACTTTCGGTTATCCAGTTTTAGTGAAATTGTTGCGTTCACGTGCCATGACAGATCGTAATCTAAATATAAAATTTTGCTTATATATGACTTTTCGTTTTTGAGATATATTGTTAACCGGCACCCACACATACGCACACGCACACACACACTCATAAAGCACACGCAGACACGCACACAGACCTAGACGCAGACGCACACGAAGACCCACACGCAGACGTACACGCAGTCGCACACGCATATGCAGCTGCACACGCAGACGCACACTCAAACCCACTCGCAGACGCACACACAGACGCACACGCAGTCGCATACGCTGTCGCACACGCAGGCGCATTGGCCCACACAGACACAGACGTAGCGTCGGCGCAGGCGCAGGTGCAGGCGCAGGTGTTGACGCAGGTGCTGCCGCAGGAGCAGGCGCGGACGCGGGTGCAGACGGAGGCGCAGCCGCAGACGCACACCCACATGCACGCGTCCACGCAATGCGATCACCCACGCAGACACACACCCACAGACCAATTTCCAAAATCATGGTTTTCGTACTCAGGGGACCCAAAAACGTGTATTTCCACGAAAATTTCGACACCGAAAATTTTGAACGAAAACATTTCATATAGGTAAGAGAAAGTAATAAAAATAGGAATTACTCAAGTAAACAGTTATTTATGGAAAGTAATGTTAATTCCATAAGACAATTGTATGTAATAAAACTACTTCAACTTGTATTTAAATATCCCGAACTATCAAAAGTACCAAATCGTGGTCACGATGCCAGAAGTGCACAAAATCGTATCGTTGCATTACCCATACAATATAGAGCAGTCACTTAAAATCAAGCAGTATATTTTTATATTTATGTCCAAACAAATATTATGTCTTAGCATTCCGTCTGCCTGTGAATGAAGAGCAGTCGTTCTGTTCTTGCATATTTTCAACAGCTGGAAAAAGGCTAATTAGAAATTTCTTCCTTGGTCTGAATATCATTCCAAAGGAATTCCGAAACGATTAAATAGCTCTTTCATCAAGATTTCGGCTACACTAGCTGCCTTTTAACCATGTAGAGCTAATGCTTAGGTCCATTTACTGCTACTGTTTCTGGAGAGGAGCCATCTACATCAATTACTATTCTTTCAAATGAGCGAGTCACATTATGTTGCCTCATCATTGCTTTTGGCCTTGCCAATTGACCGTTCCTGGAAGAGAAAATTACATATTTTCGGCACCACTTCTTAACATAGTCTCTGCAGTTCAACCAATAAAATCGTTCACAGAAATTTTCAAAAGTTTTATTTACTTCTACCTGTCTTTTTAATGGACCATCATGCACTTGTCACAGAACTGCATTTGTCTCTCGCTTCCATCATTATTTTTTAGGGACTTTTCCACAAGGTTAACCTGGACCTGCAAGGAATGCCATTGACACCTTGATACACCTTGATAACATGTCATCATTTCGATGATTTTTTCCAGCACAATGCTCAACTTCAAAGTAATACTCTTGCAGCTTTTGGATCTGTCCCACTATTTGGCTTCTTGAATTCTTAAACTGTGCGAGCCTTTTCAACGACATCAGTTCTTAATAAGGAATTTCGTCCAAAAAGTGTTCAACAGCCATTATCATCGCTAGTAATTCTTCCTGCGTAACACAGTAATTTCTTTCAGGTTTGGAAAACACTTTGCTAAAACATCTAAATACTTGTTGCAGTTCAACCGCAACGATGCTGACGTAGCTATCGGTATCTAAGACAAATCTTTCCGTCATTCTAGATTAAACGAGCATAGATGCGGTTATCGAAGCTCTTTTAGGCCTTTCAAATGGCTCTTGGTAGCTATCGTTGCATAAATGTGTTTGGTCAACTTCTATATGTTTTATAATGGATTTAGCGATATCTGCAAATTACGTACAAATCGACGATAGTAAGCGCACAACTTCAAGGAGTTTCATAATCCATGCCTATCTTGTGGTTATTCTCCAACAGGCTGAATTTTCTTTGGGTTAACTGCCACACCTTTTTCGGAAATCACGTGACCTAAGTATTTCTCTTCGTTTTGGAACAAGTTGCATTATTTCCGGCTAAGTGGTAGATGTGCACTTCGCTGTCTTTCAAACAACTCTTCAAGATTATCCAGGTGTTCATGGAAGGGCTTTTCAATAACTATGATATCGTCTAAGTAAATTATATATTTGCCAAGACAACCCTCTGAATATCAATTCCATTAGCCTTTCAAACTGCATTGTTGAGTTGAACTAGCCAAATAGCATCACTGCGAACTTTTAGAGTCCAGATTCAATAGAAAATGCTGTTATTTCTCCATCGCCAGGCTCTATGTCGACTTACCAATATCCACCTTTCATGTTTAAAATCGAAAACTATTTGAAGCCGGAAATAGTGTCTAAAGTGTTTTCAAATCTGGGTAGAGGTTGACTGTCCCTTGTGATCGCATTATTTAAGCCATGGAAATCCACACATAATCTAGTGCTACCATCTTTCTTCTTAATCAGTATAAATGGCGATGCTCTAGGGCTGCTGGATGGCTTTATCATCCCTCCACATGCCATGTCCTTGAATATATTTTCGACTTCTTCTCGTTTGGATAAAAAAATCCACCTGAGTCATTGACGTATTGGTTGGAAATTTACAGTATTTATTTTATGCGTTACAATGTTTTTCTTTCATTCAAACCGTCATCAGCGGCAAATATAACTTTGGCTCAATTGGGCGGCTTTATTTTTTTGTCTAAGGATTCGAGTGTCATTGGTTTTTGTGCAACGTGCACAAGCGTAGTGGTGTTATGTTCCTTGCTCTCGATCAACATTCTTTTAGCTAGAATACCACGACTAGTATTTATGTCATTAGTTTCTAGTATTTCTATGCATCCTGCCCGGCAGTCTCCATCCGATTTTCTCAAGGCTATTGTTGTGTCACCTGTGTAGTGTCACCTCTTATACTAGGATTATTTTTATTGCATGGTCATCTCGACGATTAAGGGGTGTTTGCTCGTGATCATCCTGTGTAATGTGATTCCTCAATTCTAAGGCGAAGTCAAACCCATTATATCTATATCCAATTTTACAGCTTCTTTAAGATCAGCTACTAGTTCACGGTGCGTATATCTCTTACAAACGATTTCAGTATCTGCAGTAATATCATCATGAACGGTTGCACGATTTCCTGCAGTTGTACGTAATTACAGTTGTAAAGTTAACAGGCTTCTCAACAGTGTTTGTTTTCATTATTGCCCTCGTTGCTCTCGTATCCGGTAGCATTGGACAATTTTCTCTGCCATTGTTTTACCAATGTAAGGGCTATCCGGTTTATGTTTTAACTAAGCCACTCGAAAGGTGACTGCCTGGGTCTTTGTGTTACCAGCGGGATTGCTCCTAGCCTCTTGGCAATTTCTCTATATATACATGTCCCCTGTACCATATTTCCAGCATCGTAGTCTTTGTTCAATTGGATTTTGTGCTTTAAGTAATCTTAACACTGTCTTCTCCAAACTCTTCGTACCAGATTTACTTTCCATGATGACACGTACATGAATATGAATTTTTGATGATCGTTTGACTGCTTCAAATTTCAGTGTATAAACCAATGCACTAGTAATGTCACGTGGACGAGGTAATCTAAGTGCATGTTGCGTGTAAGAGTCACGGAAACCGTCTATAAATGTTTGCACCCCAATTTGTTCAACAAAACTTTCTGGAGTCGTTGGATACGCTAAACTGATTAATGGATCAATTTTAGTTTCAAATTCCTGGGGGATCTCTCCAATTATATGCATTCGATACCTTAAATGGGCCCGGCAGGTCTGTTACAGATGTTTGCATCCGTATAGCATTTCTAGTCTTGAAACAAAATAACCACAATTATTTTGTAAATCATCAGGTATGGTTTGTAGAATGTGTAAAGCATTACTAGGTAGATCCACTTTTAATGCAGCTGCTTTTTCTTCAATTGTCCATGTATTGGATGCTGCGGCTGCTATGTACGGTTTATGGTAATTTGTCCAAGTATACTTCTTATCTTATGTGGGGGCTTTAGTGTGTCACATAATACTTGATATGCCATTTTGAATAACAAGCAAGCGATCAACTTGCTGGACATTCACTTCTGTTGATTGTTCAACAGGAAGAGGCGGAGGTTCCTTGTTAGGCATGCTGGCCTCTCTATTTACAGTGAGCTGAAAAAACTTGTGATGTAGTTCACCACATGTATTGGTTGTATCTTCATATTTTGATGAAAATTCATTTGTAACATCTGCCATTCCTTCTCGTAATTCAATTTAGCTTAATTTAACTGACGCCTTCTTGTACTTTGCTTGTAATTTCATTCTTTAAATTACCAGGCGAAATTTGTATGTAATCTGCCTAGGTATGAAGGAAAACAATTGAACTCAAAGTAATATTTTATTTTTCAATATAGGTTCCTTCAACATTTACACATTTAGTCCAACGTTTATCCAGTAATGCTATACCCTGCAAAAAGCACTTCTATAGTTACTTTTAGCTCCCCATCAGAAGAAAAACTTTGTCCCCGTAAATGGTTTTAGGAAATAAGTAATAGTCGCTTGGTGCCAAGTCGGGACTGCAGGGTGGATGTCTCATCTCTAGGAAGCCACAGTCGCATATTACTTCTTCGAATTTTTGAGCTTTATGCACCCTGCAGTTGTCATGAAGCAGCATAATTTTCTGCCCATGGTTAGTTGGTCTTTTTAACAGTATAGCTGCTTTTAAATGGTTAATTGTATCCTTACATACATCTGCTGCAATAGTAGTGCTTTTCTCCATATATTCAATCAACAAGATTCCCTCAGCATCTCAAAATATTGTAGCCATTAGTTTTCCTGATGAATATTGCGTCCTTGCCTTTTTTGGTGGTGGGGATTCCTTGTGTACCCATTGCATAGATTCTTACTTGGTTGGTGTATCCCAGTGATACACCTAAGTCTCATCACCAGTTATGATTTCTGAAAAGAAGTCCTTGTCATTTGCTAAAGCTCTTAAGTTTTGGTCACAAATTTCTCGTCTACACAACTTTTGCTCGGGAGTGAGCAGTTTTGGAATCCAACACGCAGAGACTTTATTGATGCCCAAATCTTCCTGTAAAATTTTTAAGGTTGCTGTCCCTGATATTCCTACTTCATTAGCAATTATTGAAACGTTTATTGTTAGATCTGTCAAAAGCAAATCTTCAACTTTTTGGATGTTGTCGATGCTTCTAGCTTCCACAGGCCTTCCACATTTTGGATCATCTTGAATTGATTCTCTGCTCCATCGAAATTGCTTACACCAAAATTTTACTGTAAAATAAGATGGTGTATCTTCTCTATATACGTCTATCATCCTTTCATAAATAACTTTTAGTCCATTTCCCTCTTTTGTTATGGGTTTTATAATACTTCTAAGTTCAAACTTTACTTCACTCATTTTGCCACACTTAATCCTCTGCAGAAATTTTAATTTTTGTCTGATTTGAACAAAATGTGGCAAATAAATCGAAAAATGTCACAGTAAATTGCCATTGAACATTAACGATTGTCACTTGTTATTTTCATAGCTAGGTAGATCATATAAGAATCTTTCCTCGTACTTTGAATTGATTCAGTTTCTTCCTATAACTTAGCCTGACTTAATTTAAGTTCTTGGTGTAGTGGATTTTGGGTTAATTTAATTTCCGTTTGTAATTCTTATGATTTGAACTTATGTATTCAATTTCCTCTTTTAATTTGTTTGTAATTTCTTCTTGCAATTTATTTTGATTGTAATCCACATTTTCTTGTAATCTATTTTATTTTTTTATTGGATTCCGTTCTTTTTGTAATTTAGTTTGAATTTATTTCATTTCTTCTTGATTAAAATCCATTTTGTCTTGCGTCTTTTGCAACATTTCCATCAGTGCCCCCTTTTTTTTTGTTTTTGGCGTTTCATGTCGCTGGTATATAAAAAAAATTAATACTAGCAATAATTATCTGAGTTCACACTTTTAATAAGAAATCCAATACCTGACACTAATGTATCAAAAGTCTTTACTTATATTCAATATATTGTAGCTATTTATTTACACGCATACACTTAGGTATTTATTTGACAGCACTCGAATAATAAATCTCTATATTGCTATTGATTTATAACAGATTTTAACAATACAAGATTCTAAGTAAAGCTAAAAAAACTAATGGAATCTAAACAGCTATTTATATGAATGGGAAATTCTAGAAAAACTCGATAATACTAAAGATTAAAATTAGTCATGATGCTGATGCAATAAGTTTCAATGCCCTGACTAATTGCTGTGCCTTTCAATTTATTCATTTAGGTATCAGTTACACTAATATGTCATTTGTGATTACATCATTTACTTTAGTACGATAAAATGTTCTAGAATGTTCTATGAAATTGTTGTTATTTCTTATTTTGTTAAAATACCATCGCCAAATAGAATTTTTATGTTGAAGCCTTTAATGCTTACATAGCTACTAATTCCCTTATAGAAATCATAACGATTTAGCTAAGCAAGTACAAAAGTTGAACTGTTATGATTAATGGTTGCCTATCTATCTATATTTCCTTGTTATATTGCGAGTAGAATTTGTTTCGATTAATTAACTCATCCCTGTATTTAATTATTCTATGAAACATTTTTCTGATACCCTTTTAACTTTAACTAATACCATATTTCATCCACAACTTTTAACTGCTGCTTCTGTCACAATTTCTTCTGAGTTATTGGCCGACAACTAAAAAAAAAGAAGTTGATAGTTTTTTGTTGAAGATCATAATTTTAGTTATATCAGTATCAGTGAGTTGGTTGAATTTTAAAGTCTGAAATTAAAGCTATTGTTGAATTGTAATGATGGAGTATTTTAGATTTAACCAAATAAGATTTTGAACCAAATCATGCTTGCTACTTTTAATGCTGAAACTAAATGCATGGGTTGTTCGACAAATTGTACAAGATTTATTGTGCTTACGCTATTTTCAATAAATTTAACAGCAACCTGATTGTTATAATTAACACTACAATGTGATTTTAAATTTTATTGTTAATTTATAGCTGTTTAGAGCAAATCTCCGTAAAATACATACGCTTATAATGTTTAATTTAAAGTGCTGTCAATATTTCAGGTTGGCGTCAAATTATAATGACAACGTGACTATTCGCATTACATTGCAATTGAATTAGGGTGTGGTTGTAAACAATTCATACTTTATGGTTCGTTTGAGCATTAGAAAAATGCTTACTCAAACATAAAAATTCTATTAGATAACAGAATTTACAGGTAATTAAAACTATAAATTTCGCATTTTCTAAAGCACAATAAACGACGGCCCTAGGGATTTTCTTGTATGTTCACCATCCATGACGTGTCCGTTCAAATGACATAAATAATGCCCACTCGTGCATTTAGTGAACAAAACAGGCAGTAAATTAATGGACATTTTATGACATATCATTTCATATTTCGTTCATTATATTAAAAATTTTACTTTATAATATCCTAATCAATTGTTTATTTTTTAGGGTAGCTACTTGATGAATTTATCATAAAATACGTATCGCCGTGATACGTTTGTTCGAATGTCTGATTAGAAATTTCTGTTAAACAATCAACGTCAGTGAACTGAATTATAGCTGCGATAAGCGATCCAGTCTAAACGATAAAGCGCCATTAACTTCATCGCTTGTTCTGTGTATTTTGTTCATTTAATAAATAACGCACTATAAACCAATAACGTGCTTGGGATATCAAGGTAAACTCACCGTTTCGTAATATTTACAGTTGGTCAACACTTCCGCTAATTCAGTATATATTCATTAAAGAGCAATAATCTTAATCAATCGCCTTTGGAATGAATTCAAAACTCTCTTCTCATAAATATGCGTAAGTTTTCAGTATTATTCCATTAACCGAAAAATCCCCAATTTTGCTCCCAATATACATATTCTCAGAAAAAAATCTGATGTGACAACACACGACCTTCTTTTAGCCATATTAAATTTAATTTGCAAATATTGGCATTAGTTACCTTCCTATACACTTACACTGCCAACGCTAAAATTAATTTCAAAGCTTAAGCATTTATAATTCCTCATATGCACATAAAAGAAATTATAATTAAATTTAAAGTGAGTTTAGAGCAAAAATAATTTATAGAATTAATTAAAAATAATTAGATAAGTAAACAATATACACAAATTATTAAATATTAATTTATATTTATTTTGGGAACGATAATGGTAACGGTCACCCATCCAATTAACTGGACACGCGAAACTTGTTACCGGCGCGCGCGTGCTTGTCCCTCATTACCTCACCATTACCCATTGCTTCATTCGCCTACCAACAGGAAGTGAGATAATAAGGATATCCTGTCATGATAATATACGAATGAATGGAATTATTCATAATAGAAATGCGATTCATCAATAACACTATTGCCATCGCATTCTAGTAGTGCTGCAATTGTATATAAACCCCATGTTTTTACAAATACAGTTAGTTGGAGGATTCAGATTCATTTCAGTGTGCGTTGAGCTCGCAACAAGGACAGTCGTTTTTGTTGTTAGCTCATTGTTCATTGTGATACTGTAACTTAGGCCCCTTCAGCTTGCTGCGGTG
>JAHWXV010246923.1:0-10764 GCA_024586415.1 Phrixothrix hirtus | reverse complement strand
ATATATATATATATATATATATATATATATATATATATATATATATGTATATGTATATGTATATATAGTTTCCAACGCATCAGTAGTCAACGTTTTAAATAAACTATTTGTGTATAAATTTAGTTGATTAATTCTCGTGTATTCTTAACTTGGTTAGTACTGTAAACCGCGATTTCATTTAATGAAAACTTTGTATACAGGGTACCCTACTTTAAATTTGATTTCTATTGTTATGTATGTACTGTTTATACCGATATATGTCGCCAAAACTATTGAGGTTGGCTTGCTAAGAGATTTTCAAATCCACCGTTAATGTAATTTTTGTAAATAACCACAAACCTCGATCGCTTTGGCCAATGTAAAACTTATTGTACTATTTTTTATTTAGTAGTTAGATATTTAGTTCCTCTATGCGAGACCGTCTGTTATGTGAAGTGTAAATTGCAATTTTAAAAACAATATAGTATGTTCTGTGCTCGATTAATTCTTTTATTTATGTTACATATTACAACCACGAGTCAGGGCAGTCTGACGAAATTTAATGTCCAAATCAGAATTATTATTTGATAAAGTGTACATAAAAGCTTTTGTTACAATCAAAATTCAAAACGTTGAATGCAGACTAAATTGCCTTCAGTATTTTTGAGAATAATTCATGCTACTTGCATCATTTCATGACCCATGCGTCAAGTTGATTCAACTTAAAGTTATCAACGATAAGTCATTGCATTTTTCAATATACAGGGAGCATCAAGATTCTAGATTCATCTTTTGTTTAATAATTGTTAGCTAAAGAGTTAGTTTCAGTTAATCTCAGTAAACATCAGTAAAAGGAGCTTTACTTCTAATTTTCTAATTACGTTTAGCGTTTCGTTTTATACAGGGCGATTTTAATTATGTGAGCACCTTTAGCATTAGTAAATTCCTTTTCAGAAATCAACCCGTATCTGCAGTACCGTTTTAGTGTCTGTCTCCACTTTGGAAGGTAAGGTCATTAAGATGGTGACATGCAGGGTGTTATCCAAACACCGTCTTTCTGCAGTTTGTCTTGGCGCGCACATTTTACCGATTTAGACTTATAATTTCTACAGTTTTTTGCCTCGCAGTACCGAAGCACCACCCCTCTCTCCACTGTAGCTTTGCCCGCCGTGAAGAAACACTTGTGATTTCTGCCACATGCGTTATTGTCAAGTCAGCCTGTGACTGACTTCCTTAATTTTAGTTTGGAGACATTGGAATTGTTAGAAATGTTAATAGGAGCAGATAATTCTGGGAAATTATCACAATTATTTAGTATCGCCAATCTATTGTTAGTTGTTACCTTGGCGTATGATGGGTTATTATAAATAATTTCCGCTTCTTTAAATAGTATATTTTCAAACGTCATAATTTTTTTGATATTATACTGCTTATTATAAGCTGGTCATTTTTAGAAATTGAATTATGTTCATGACTATTACAATGTAGACAATAATCTTCGTTGAGCTCACAGCGTTAATTTGTGTGCACTTTTGAACTTTTAAAACATCGAGCTTTGCCTTTGCATTGTAACAGAACATGGCCAAAACTCAAACATTTTAAATATTTAACTACAGGGTGAATGTACGTCTCGACTGGGAAATTTACCGTATTAATTTTAAATTACTAGGTGGTCGGTTACCTATAAAGATCACAATTACCATTTGCCTTTTTATAAGTGCGGTCTTTTTATTAATGGGATTTGTAACCTTACACAATAATCGTTTAACCTCGGATACAGGAATATTTGAGATTATCTGTTTTAACAAAAACTCTTCAGTAAAGAAAGTATCTACCACTCTGATAATACCTTTTTATGATTAAAAACTGTAGGTATGTACGCAACCAAGTTATTATCTCTAACGACCTCGTGTTCAACAAGTAGATTTGCAGTATCAAGCTACTTAAACATTACTTTCACTTTTTTTAAATCTATAGGTTTTATATCTATGATATCATTTATAAATCAGGTATTTGTGCTAAAAAATACCCTATTCTTGCTGGAAATAGTCTGCCTAAATTTTTAACCTTGTATTCTAAATAAACGCAGACAGCCCGGAATCTTCTGAATTAAGTTACTAAAATCATACCCGCTATCCTATGTGTTTAAACTAAGAATGTTTCCCCTGGCAGCCCAGATGGACTACCAGTATTCCCACTCATAGCTTAAGGTGTAATTATCTGACAAAAGGTGCTAATTCACTTAAATAGATCGATTACTTGAATAGAACTCGATATCGTGTTATTGCGCACAATACTCTAATACAACCTTCTCATACCAATGACGATACCAAACTGTATATATAAACTAAATTAAATATTTGAGAGCTGGAAAGGTCATTTATAATTATTCCTGATGAAACGCAAAAAAACTTAAGCCTTATTTTAACATGCTTTGCAGCATATGTTTGAATATTTGTATATTTCAATATTTTTCAATAATAGTTTTCATTCCTCAAGCAAGTTAAAAGTGTTGAAAAAAATTTAGTTTTCGCTGAGTATAAAGCAATTATTTTAGTGTTTGCTTGATTCAAATCGGCCTAATGCTCCAAAGTGAAATTGCAAGAATGGCCGCATACAAATTTAACTTAAACGGTGGTTTAGCCCCATAAAACCGTTTAAGAGCAGATAAAAAATACAGGTGTCCTATATTTTAGTTGTCTAGAACGTCTCTAAATTTTATCGAAATCGAAGTCGGAGACCTGGAACACCTTCCTTGTAACTGTATAGTTTAATAAACAAAAACGCTGTTTTATTGTTCCTTGTACATTTTCCTAGAAGGCTATTGAACATTTTTATTCAAGTATGTATTTTGGCTTAACGTAAATCTAGAGTGTTTTATTGTTATTACTTATAGCTTTGTGTTGTGTCATGTTTGCCGTTTTATCGGCAAGATATATTTTTTAGACTCATCATGTGTAATGATAATCTCGTTTAATTCCTTTTTACATATTTAAGATAGTTATTTTTTTAGATAAACTATTTCATAAATTGAAATCAGTTATTTTCAATTAAAATATTATCTATGTAAACGGTGTGGTTTTGTCTTGGGGCTGCGATTCTATGAATTTCTTCATGACCGAATTCCGTTGAGAGTAATTTAAAACTTAACATTACGTCATTTCCAGTTCGATGAACTAATTCTGGGTCGAAAATATTACCCACGTCTTCGGCGTATGTTTGGTTTTCATAAATAGTTTTTGTGCAAGGAGGTCGCTAAAGCTTCGGCTAACGGGTCAGTTCAAAATCTCATAACGATAAGTAAACGTAACATTATGATAATTAAATAGGATCTCTCATGAGTGAACACTAGAATGTTTTGGTCAACAATAAGAATGGCCCTTTCCATTTCCAAGACTTGATAGATGTGCTATAGATCTTGTTATTTATGTTGGGGACTTGCATGCGGTTCTAAAGTGCGATTTATTTATCTCACCTTTCCTGTTTGAGGATCTATGTTTAAGCACCATACCTCAGCTCTATCATCGAGTAATAAAGGTACATCAATTACTTATCATCATTAATTATTCCTAATTGGTCAAATTACCGCATAATTTTGCCAATAAACTATATTTGTGTTTACCGTGTAAAATATTAGTGCCGTACCAAAATCCTGTTTGATTTTTAATCGCTGTTTATTTAGTGAAATTTTAATAGTTTTGAGTAGTAACTTGAATTTTCTTTGCACTCTCTTTACATTTTAATATTTGTAGCTTGCACGATCATGAGCTTTGCGTTTTTGTTAACTTCTAAACTTACGAATATTTCTGATTTTGCATTTTAATTCATGTAAATTGTTTTTGATTTATAGTTAATAGAATTGTTGTATTTTATTTCAAGGCCTTTTTATAATTTATTTAGCATTTTCTAATAAAATTTCTGTAAGCTTATTTTCAATTTAATTCAAATAATGACGTATTAAAGCAACAATTCCCATTTTTTTGTTTTCTACTAATAAAACAGGTACCAGATTAAACCAAATTTGTTATTCTAATTTATTTGTTTATCGTTCCTTGTACCAGCGAGTTTCTCAGTTTTGCATTAAAAATCCTGCGAATAAACTAGAGTGGCGCCCTTTTTACCATAAGATAAATAATACTGATTTTTGACATTTGTATCATCTCTTATGGTTGATTATTTGTTATGGAATCTTTAGATATTTTGAACCAGCCAGACTCCGGTTCTTTAGTAGGGTATCTGCCATCCGAGATGTACAACTCATTTACCGTTTGTGCCCTGGTGTCGTTTTTAACAGTGACAGTTGCTTTAAATAAGTTTTTTCATTTGTAATAATAAACGTACATAAATTTGACTAAATGTTATATTATGTTTAAAGCGCATTATCTACAAGTCAGCAACTGTTTTCTTATACACTATATATACAACCTGTCCAAATTTGATACGATTTATCGTAAGAATGAAATAATGTAAATAAGTCGGGTATAAAGATATGCCTCTAAATCTACGTATTTTATGCATTGTAGTTTATATTAACAGTAAATATGTTTTAAGTTAGTAATGGATTGTATCTATAATTGATAAAAGTAATTTTATAATTGTTTTATAGATAGTATTAATGAACTTGTGTAAGCTAAACTCAGTTCTTATTTTCTGGCATGAACAGTGGAAGTGCGATTCCTCAATGTTGTTTAACTATGTTGTCGATAAAAGTGAAATAAGGTAGTATAGGTTACCCTCACATAAGTCAAATTGGGAAGAGTCTTTGAAGGCGATGTGTAAATATAGGAGAAAAGCAAATTCTGAAAATAAAGATGCCAAATTAAGACTAAAATATAATAAACACGAAAACCACGGTAAAGAAACAGACACCAAAGACTATAGTGAAATGTTTAACAATCTCAATTAATCTATCCTAAAGCGACTTCTAACTAAAGTGCGCGAAAATTGTCCTTATGTTAGTAATAACTAAAAGGTTATTTAGAATGAAACGGCGTAAGATATAAAGGTGCCATTAAAAATGACGTAACTAATTAATCTTCACGTAAATATATCCATAAAGTTAATAGCAGATCCTGAAACAAAACAATTGACTTAACACCTTACAAATTCAGTGACAACAAAATGGGTTAATTACATAAATTTCTTGCTACTTCTATAATGAGGGTCGATAGCGTGGATAATTAAAGTCTTTCTTATAATTTATATTTACTCGACATCTTCTTAATTAATTAGTGCCCAAACAGTTTGAATTTATTGATAAAATCAACAGGTAATTGAAGGTACAATCTTGTTACTTAACGGAGAAAACTTATTTAAACTAACCTTGTAAATCGCTGTTGATTAAACTACCAATCCGAACTTTGTCGTTAAATAGAATTGTAAGGATAATTCATAGACCGAAATCTAGAGCTGCACATAATGGCCTACAGAATATATTTAATAAATGAATCACATATCTTTCCTTACATTATTTTAAGCAGAACAATTAATAGTTTATTAAGAACTTAATAGACTATGTAATCTATGCGTCAAGTATAAGTTTGAGTAAAACGCAGGTACAAATTTGAAAAAATATTAAGATTGAGTAAGTATCTCAAACAATATCGTTCCTATGATTGTACGTGATAATGTTCCTTGATCTTCGTAATATCATATTTAAAGCAAGCATTGAAACTCTTTGATAATAAAAATACAAAACTAGAACCTCAATTTCAAGTTATTGACTACGGTATTCTCTACTGCATATAAATGTATGCATAACTTGCTTTTTTATCATAATCGAAATGAATATTTGTGTAGTTTGCTATCATAACGAAGTTATTATATTAAACACAATTGAGTTTCATAATTATATTCCTTTTGATGTGGAAGTTTATTTTGAAAAGTTAATAATGCTAATAATTAACTTTATTAGATTTCTTGGTTAATTTCCTTAAATTTTTAATACATAAAGTATGCAAAATAGACAAAATAAATAGTGAAAAGGACATTCTTTCACAAAACTTTTTATGGCACTATACTTTTATCAAACATATCGCCCCACAGCTCGTTTTGTTAACTTGGATTGTTCATTAAAAGCCGGCTTTCAGAATTTTGCTCTTTAGTATAATGTCAAACATAACAATAAAAGATATTTGGAGAAACTGGGATTCCGATTTTGAAAACCATACCAAATGAAACAAATTTGCAGGTTTTCAGCAAGTAACACGGGAATATTCAACAATAGGGCAATTATATGGAGGTAGGGATGCGACTTGGGATTGTTAAAATTTTAGTTAGAGTTAGATCTCATAATTGGTGTAGGTAAAGCGTTCAGTGAAGCAGGAGCTTGAATGTAAGAGGGATCAGGTTTAAGTCGAGCTTTACGGTTAGCTGGCGGTATGAAATGGCTAACGGTATCATGAATTTCTTCCATTTTTTTTACAATAACGGTAATATGAACTTCTTCCATTTTTTTACAATAAGATTTTGGAACGTGAATAGAAGTGACGTTAACCATTTCTAACTGGATTTAGTGGAAGGGAAAAGTAATCTTTAATACAAGGTTCGCAATTGGCGATCTTCAATTCAATATACCAAATAAATTTCGCCCCACGGCGACATAAATCGCAATGCTTTCGGTTTTACCTTGAGTGCTATTACGAATTTCATGAAAAAGTTTTTCGTAGTAATTATTCGGTAAAAATTCATCCTTATGCACTTGAAATAACACTCCGGGAATTAATGTCATTCTTAATTGATCTAAACCAATAAGTTCACAGTCCTAAAGTAAATCATCTGCTTGCTGAAGAAGTTTGCCATTAGAAACATTACTGAACCTCATCTACACATTTCAAGAAAACACTTAATGAGGTAGATAGACTACCTCAAAACTTAAGATTCCATTTCACTAGGTGAATGGATTTTCATAAAGATTGTAAAGTAGTTCCCTAATTGGCTTGCTCAGGAACTGGTAATAGATAAGGACTACTTATGCAGCTGACTAGATTGGTGAAGCTAATGACAGGGGAATTCATGTTGCATTCATCCTCATGCGCTTAGTCTTCACTCAGGTCTAGCAATTCATTTTTGTGAGATATAAATTTGGAAAATCAAAACATGAATTGAAATCTAGGCATATATGAGGACAGAATACTCATAAATTCTAATTTCAGTTTTTGGTTACGATCGATAGACGACACAAAATTGTGAATACATTCCGAAATAAAACTTGTATTAAATCCCATTACATAATAATGACGTAGGGATTTTCCAACGATCTAATTTGTTCATCGAACAAAATTAAACTTTATTCGATAGATCTCTCGTATCCTCTTGGTAGACAGTGGTACTCGTTTTATCTAAGACAAAGCCAAACCTAGAGTACGACGTAATGATGTTACCGAACTTTCCATAGAATGCCATATGGTATGTAGTTCATAAACTATTTAATATTTATTTAACAGCAACACGTCGAGTTTGAATCTAATCATCAAGTTACCTTTAAGACAATATTAACTAACAAAACTAACAAGAAAATTGTATTACTTAAAATCGACTTGAAATAAAGCTTTTAGCCGAGAGTCAAAAAGGTAGAAATTGTACACAATATTCAAGCTGCACGTTAGGGCACCTATAAAACAAGGTTGTTCCTTACTAAAATAACGTTACGACAGGGATAACATAAGAGCTGGGTATCGATACGCTACCAAGCTGAATACAGTGAAGTCAGCTGTTGGTAGGCGATAACAAGACGTTCGAACAATGTAAAGGATAAATTAAGTCAGGAACTGAGAGCGCCACTGCTATCTATGACGTGTTAGTATTGATTACCCACTTTACATATAAAATGATAAATGTTCTTACCTGAAGCAGAAATTAGAATTACTCGGGGAGCGGCACAGATCTAGAGGCTATACAAACTAATAATAACGATAACAAATAGTTTGTTGCTATAAATTTACATTATAAACAAAGAAACGTCATGACCTATTAAAAATTTTAATAAAACGATGCACAATCGGATACCATGTACTTAAGGTTATAGGAGATGCCAACAATTGATTGTACGAATAATATTCACTATTAATTAACAATTTACATAACTGTCTCTTAAACATAATTAAAGACGATTGAGTTTTAACTTGATCTGGAATTTTATTGTAAATTTTAATCACTTGTAATTTAAACAATTTTTATATGTTTGTGTGTAATGAATAGGTATACTAAGACAATCATTATCTCTAGTATTCATTTTATTATAAATCTGATCATTTTTTAGGAAACCTTCAATGTTCCTTTTAGTGTATGAGCTACTAAAACGATATACAGCGATGGAACTGTCAAAACGCCAAGTTACTTGAAATAAGTTCTACAAGAAGTTTGATTAGATATTTGAAAAAATTTTCTTATGATCCTCATTTGGCATATAAATACTTTTTCAGATTCCGTTGATTGAGACCAAAACAATATGCTATATTACAAAACACTTTTATGGTAGTTAAGTCAAATTCATCTTTTAAATACCAAATGGCGTAACATGCAGAACTTAATTTTGAGATAACAGTGGATATCAAATATCAAAGGTCTCAATATAATTGACAACTTCGGTAAATTGATAAATACGAGTTGGTGCTTTTGAATTGATCTGTATGTAAGTGATTCATTATAGACGTTATGGTGGCGCTTGATAATCACTAATGTCTAAGAAGTAGACCTAAAGCATTTTGAATTTGATGGTGAAATTATTTCTGAGTACACCGGGTATTTACTTGAACTTTTAGTTTTCTTGTACAGTGGTATCAGGAAACTATTTAAATGAAGGTATCTGAATTAAATATTACCGTGAGTTACTGACAAAAGAATCTTAACTATTTCACCTCGCTTATTAAATATTACAGGACTTGTCAAATTGATTAGTAACGTTAAATTCAATGAAACAGAGCGTGAACTTAAAACATTTACCATATTGCAAAGAACAAATGAATGGCGTTTATAACAATATAAGGTAGATACATACACGAATAAATAACAAAATCTTCAAGCTAACGTAGAATAGCGAATAGATTCCCGGATTTACAGCCTCACGTCTAAGTAAGTTATATTTCACGGACGACAATTAGTTTTCAACGGTCTCAGATTGTTTCTTTCCTAATCAACACAAAATAGATATTATGCGTTTAAAGTTCAAAAAAATGTAAAATTATTAATAAGGGTGTAAAAGAAAATTATTAACGCTAGATAAAAAAATAAATATTTAATAGGTAAGATAATTAAACAAGCTAGATCGTCAAATTTATGTACCTAAATTCGCGCGCACAACATTATAATTAATAACATTTATTGTTGAATGTAACCAAATTGAAAGAACGGTTTTCTATTGTTTGATGACACAATCATTATAGTTTAAACTGTCATCAAGAAAACAAATAACTATAGAATTATTATTCGTGACGATTCAGCGAGCTCAGAAGCGTATTGGTGAATATGTTAATTTGAAAATAGAATCCTAGTCGATGGTACTAGACCAAAATTTGACAGACCCTGTCCTATCTACATCCACCGCTGATGGCATATAGGTGCAGCCCAATCCTCTTGGCAATTCTTTATTTTACTTTAAATTAAGGGAACACGGAAAAGTATCAGAAGAACTAAAAAAGGGCACTTCGACAATTAATTTACAAAACCCGGCATAATTCAAGATCGTCTGTTACACGCGGGCGATTCTGTTCGGACTCTTGTTAATTTTCCTTATACTTGTGTTTTGCATTAATTTATGATGACGTCGGAATGCATTTTTCCTTTTTTCACAGCGATGCATTAATCTTTTCGAAAAAGCTTTGTACAAATCTTATGATATGATTTCGAACAGCATATTTTCATTTATTTATAAGATGACTCCTTTTATTGTAGTTTGATTTGAGGGAGTTTTAACAGATATATTTCGATGGAATTGACTTTAATGAAGCGAAATTTTTATAATGAATTTAATTAAATATAAATGAGATTATTATTATTGAATGAACAATTGAACTAAAAGTGCACAATCAAATCTTTTATATTTATTTTTAGCTTAGTGCCTACAACTAAAAATATTTTTATATAATTGAATCCCAATGTTTGCATGTTAATGAGAGAATGTATTGTACATTTGTGGATTTAGAGAAAGCGTATAATAGTGTGAATAGAGGCGAGTTATGGGTAACTCCGATGGAGTATTGTGTAAAGGGAGAACTACTGAATGCAATAAAAGCAATGTATGACAAAAGCAGAGCGTGCATGAGCGTGAACGGTGCGGTTAGTGAGTATTTTGAAATTGAGCAAGGTGTGAGACAAGGATGTGTGATATCTCCGTGGTTGTTTAATATATTTATAGATAAATGCATGAGAAGTATATGTGCAGACTTGAGTGATATAAATATAGGCAGCGAAGATGCAAAAGTCTTCATGTATGCAGATGATGCAGTACTAGTAGCTAAAAGTATGAGTCAAATGCAACGAATGTGGAATAAATTTGTAGAAGTGAGTGAAAGAATGGATCTGAAAATCAATAGTGGCAAAGCAAAGGTAATGGTTTTCAATACGAATGGTGAAAAGGAATAATATGTCAGCTAATTTTTGGTAGCGAGATAATTGAGCAAGTGGATAAGTTTGCTTACCCTGCCAGAATGTCTGAGAACGATGGGCGGGTAGATAGTGAAATCGAGAACAGAGTGAATGCAGGCAGGAGAATAATTGGCAGCATATGGTCAGTAACCAAGGGTGAACAGTTAAGTATGGAAGCAAAGAAGGCTGTGTACAATAGTG
>JAHWXV010246901.1:0-19377 GCA_024586415.1 Phrixothrix hirtus | reverse complement strand
ACGATTTCAGTGGAGCGTAAACCAAACAAAAAAATTATTAAATTTATATTTATATACATATTATTTTATTTACTTTTTGTAAACAATATTTAACATAAACCACAAATTTGATAGTATTTGGCAGTAGTTCGAAGTGCAAATCATAGATAAGGAAACGTTAAGTTAGCTTTTGTATATTGGTGCAAATGCATATAAGGCATATTGCGCATGTTAGTACAAACAGTTTTGAAAAATTCCGGAAACTGTTTTGACGGTACAATAACTGATTTCTGCACGTTTCAAGGTTTGTTGGAACACCACCGGTACTGTTCAATGTACGGTTCGTACATCAGTGGGAATGCTTTTTTTATAGTGCGCATACTCGTGATGCTACAATCTACGGTTTCCTAATAAGTTGGAACAAACTTTTAAAATAGAAAAATTGGACTGAGGTCTAAATTTTAAATACAGTTAGGTACTACAATGCATTTGATATATAAAGAACAGGTGATAAAGACAATAAAAGTGATAAGTATTCAAATCTCTTCCTCTAATTAATTATTTTGGTCATCAGGTTTTGAAATTCTTATTAATTCTTATGCCTTTTGTAGGTGTTAAAGGTGCCCACAATTTAGAAATTAGAGTGATCTTAAAATAATTTTTATTAAAAATTATTTCATCTAAATTAGAAGTTAAATATTCCCAGAGAGAATTACTAGATATGGTTTACGCGATTACAGCATAACATTAAAGCTGTTTGTTAGCATCACGAGTGTGTGATCAAAAATTTCCTAACGGGCATCGTCCTAACGCCAGATCACTTCAAGTTTCCTAAGCAACCATTTGGTCGCACTAGAAGGGTTGTATTCAAAAATAATTAGAAACTGGACAGCTTTAAGTGATAAAAATAAGTTAGCGATATCCCCAGAGTTTGCGGAAAATTCAGTAGCTAGTGTAAGAGTTGCAAAAAGAAACTCAGAAGTTAATAAATCTTCAGGGTCAAACTGCATTGGATAAAATAATTTTCATCCCTATCCTTTTCAATTACATCAAAAACTAATTGAAAGTGATTTTGAAGGAAAATTAAGATTTTGTTATTGAATACAGAATTAATTAGTAGAAAATGAAGAATGTTTTAAATTTTTTCTTTTTACTGATGGACGTACATTCTAGATAAATGGTTTAGTGAACAGTAATTATAGTAATTACCATTAATATGATAACTAAAAGTCGCGCATACCGCATATCGATAGTTATCAGCACAGGTGGTGTATTGATGTATGTGGTGCACAATTTTGTAATTGATCTGTACATCTTTCAAGGTCATGTGAAGAGAAAATTTTTTGAAATTTCCTAAGCAAATAGTTACCACGATTACTTGAAAATCTTCCGGGTTACCTAAAAAGTCAAATGTAGCCACAGTCGGATCGTACGCGGGACCATTGTGTAAATATCCAACAACAAATTAATGAAAGTTTCATGCCTAGTGGATCTAAAGGCAAGGCCTGTCATTTTTACTTAAATATTATTATTACATTTTATTGTATTTATTAAATAAATGTTGTTAGTTCCAATTGAATTCCCAGCCAGTTCACCTGATCTGATCTAAATGTTTTTGATGTTAATTGACCGAAAGGTAATCTACGATATTATAGAAATAAATTGTCAAATTAATTTATACACAGTAAAAAATTGAATGTAAACTTTCACACTCAATTTACACTCCAGGTGTTGTATATGGGTTCAATAAAATCAGTGTAAAAGAAACTTCCAAATGCGAGTGCTGATTTCTTTGGTATGATTATTTAATGAAATCTCAAGGGAATGTTATTCTAGTCGGTTAACGAGAGTGTAATTTACATATTTGGAATGCAAAATATATTTCAAGTTGTGTAAAAATTGAAATATTTCGAGTGTTATTTATGATTCTCGAGAATGTAAAATTGAGTGGAAACATTCATAACACAGGATAAGCAAAATATAGTTGACCAATTTTTAGAATTTAGGAGGCAGTGAAAAATTGTGCCTCATGTTACTTAATTGATCAATTTGGTCTCATTTTGAAAATTTCATGCCTTCATACTTCGCCTTACCTGTATTGTATTATTATTATATTGTATTTGCGAGATTTTTTCATGTATACGAACACACTTCCATAATTGCTTGTAATGAAAGATTTCCGA
The DNA here is from genome assembly GCA_024586415.1 of Phrixothrix hirtus. NCBI lineage: Eukaryota > Metazoa > Arthropoda > Insecta > Coleoptera > Phengodidae > Phrixothrix > Phrixothrix hirtus. Next base: position 17,215 of record JAHWXV010246901.1, on the reverse strand, counting down.
GTAAGTATGACTCGTAGATACGTGATTTTTCTTTTAATAAATACCTATCTACCAACTGAAACTGAAGAAAAAGCACTACAACAACTGAAAACGTTACCTGTATTGTATTATTATTATATTGTATTTGCCAGATTTTTTCATGTATACGAACACACTTCCATAATTGCTTGTAATGAAAGATTTCCGAGTAAGTATGACTCGTAGCTACGTGATTTTTCTTTTAATAAATACCTATCTACCAACTGAAACTGAAGAAAAAGCACTACAACAACTGAAAACGTTTTAAAAAGATTTTTTACGAAAAACAAGTCCAATTTTATTGAAAAAATGATGTACTACAAAACATTTTTTATTTTTGTAGTATTCTGCTTGATTTTTATCCATAATTTAAAAATTATCATATTTGTTCGAGCAAAGATTGATCCTCTGCAACGGACGACACTCACAAACTACGTAAAATTAAATGACTATGACGCAATCAAGGTTTGGGGATTTACATGCACCGATATAAATAAACATCAATTTACACGAAGCATTGTAGAAATTATTTGTTTAATGTTTTCTACACTCAAAAAGTAATTTTAAATTGTATTGTAATATATTTCGCATCGTATGGAATGTATTACCACCCAATTTATAAAAATTAACCAATGAATTTTTACCTGCTCTAGAAGTCCACTTGGGTGTATAAGTTGAGTAAATTTTATCATTTACAATGTGAAAATCTACTCTCATAATTTTTACCACTCGATAAACTATATTTACCTGCACCAAATGTTTTACTATATAGCTTATAATAACGTCTTTAAATTTCACAAAAACCACTTTCGTTTACTTTCCGATTATTTATCAATTTGAGCACTTTTTATAAATCGATTTCTATAGAAGCATAGTTTGGTTATTATTCTTTGATTTGAAAAACAATATATTTGATTTTTTTAAATAAATATACTTAATACAAATTCTGTGGCTACGATACCCTTAGTCCCGAATATTTGTGGCAATTACGAACAAGAAAGTGGCACGCTCTCTATGATATTAAAACTGAATTAGCTTTAAACTTTGATATAATGTTTGGTAGGTATTAAGCTAAATTTTTAAATCTTATATACGATATAATTATAATATAGTGTGAGAAAATACTCATAAATATATGCCTGAAACACAAAATAAAACTAGGTATACACTATGTTTGAAATTCTACGGATACTATGCTTTGACCAAAGATATTTGTGTACCTATAACACGCGAATTCCTTCGTTTATTTATTTTAATTACAAATATAATAGAATTTTAAAATATATAGCTAAATACTGAATTTTCATTTAGATTCAAATATTGTAAGCTTTGGCATTTACCTAGTATCAAAGTGTTTAATTCTGTTGACTCACTTTGAATGTTCAAATCTTTAAAACTACGCAACCGATTTGTATATAACAAACGAAATTTTTGACATAATATATTTCTGTATTCGCGTGTGTTACATCAAATGATTCAAAGTACTTACGTGTTCATTTATTAATCAATATGCCGGGTGGTGACTCGTAAAGGTGAATATAGAGAATAAACGTTTTTTTTCACTTATGCTTTTATTATTTCCCCCAGTTGAATTTATAATAAATATGCAAGTACAAAGAATATTTACAATTAAAAGTTTTACAAGATAAGTCTAAGTTTATTTACATATTATTAAGTCATTCCTGTTATCAATTTTAATAGAATAAAATACAATGTACAGGCTGCTCATTCTTGCAAGAACGAAGAAATAAGCGAAGCTAAACAAAAATGGAGTTATGTGTTATAAGGATGCAAAATACCAGTTATGAACGAAGTACCATCGGTGACATAAGTTTTTGAAATGTATTTAACATCTGTAACTTCTCACTTTCTTTTAGAACGCCAGCAAAATATAAAATAATACGTTTGGTTAATAAAAAATATATTTGAGTGTAGAAATCTTTGCAAGAGCAATTTGTTTTTGTTTACCTGAAGGTCAGCTTTGATTAGTTTACCACGAATTTACCTTCAAAAATGTTAAAAAGTTCCAATTTAAATTCATGCATAGATATTAAAACGTTTCAGACAGTAATACCTAAATAAAATTGAATATCTATACATTGCTTTATTTATAAATATCACAAGTGTCTAATTTTTATCTGGAATAATTGTGGAATATAGGTAGTGTTTATGGAATTCAATTTTATTCACGTAATAACTATTATTTCTACTATAGAAGTACCATAACTAAAATGTAATTTAAAAGAATATCTTTATATTATCTGCTATACTTAAATGAATTAGAATTAGTGCTATGTATTAAACAACAGGAAATAATACTGAATAAAACTTAATTGACTAAGTAATGGTTTTTATTGGAATCTACCCAGGACAGTGCTCGAATGACACAAGTAGATTGAGCTCTTGGTTGAAATGGTTCATTTGCCACTGCGCACCTAAAAGTTATCGTTCTTGCTAGAATGGGCAGCCTGTACATCAAATAGCGTGTTTCAACAACTGAAATTGAAGAGGTGTACGATAGTGCAGTGGTTAGAATACCATATTTATAATCAAGTCATTCGATGTTCAATTTCCACTCAGGGATACATTCTTTTTAATTTTTAAGTTAATTTCTTTTAAATGAGAATATGTTATTAGCTTTAAAACATCCATCTTTCATATTTATTGAAAAATCAAGTGAGAATGAGATAAAAGCATGAGTAAACAATAACACTGAATTCCCTATGTTCACGTTTACGAATCACTACCCGCTATATTTGAAACAATTTCATTTATAGCTCGTATATTGTGAACTCTGGAATTCAAGAAAGTATTGCTAGATAGTATTCTTGTAAAACAAAATATTTCCATATATCAAAAGGTGCACCTTACACTTCATCTTAAACCAGATTTCCTGCTATTCTGTTAATTAATAAAAAAGTTATGATAAAAAATGGTGCTATACTCCAGCTCGCGTAGGTATTTGAATAAATTCTACAACAACCTTTAGTACGTTTTGTAAAAAAAAAGAAAACTATTACAGAACAAATATGAGATTACCGAAAATGCTGATTTTTTAAACCTTGTATTAATTAAAATAGTGCATGAGAAAAGCGCAACTGCATCACTTAGCGAGCCGTGCGAAAAAAGCGGGGCGGTTCTGCATACACAATAGAAAGCATACCACTGATATTGAATTCAGTTAAATTCTGACATTATTAAAATTTGAACTTGCGACTAGCACGATCAAAAATATACTTTTACACAGCAATGCTACAAAATTGCTGTTAATTATCTGATTGGTTACAAGTTGGCAGATTGAGGAATTACTCAATTACTGAAATTAACTAATATACTTGAAGATAAAGCGTGGACTCGTTAAAGTTTGGATAACCAACGTAATTTTAAGGATTTTATTTCAGTCCTGAGGATATCTGTCCCTGTTTACAGAAAACTAGTTTTATCGTTCTGTTATTTTTATCCAAAATATGAATTTTGTAGGGTTTCCACAAGAGATATACACTTCAATAAGTAATAAAGGTCAAAAAGTTCATATATTTATTTTTAAAATTATATATCTATAAGTAATTCACACAAATTTTACAAAACAAGTTATAAATGCAAAAAATACAAATCAACCTTTTTGAAGCCAGCAGGAGAGAAACAAAATGTAAACATTGAGTTCAATACCTGTCTTACATTTAAAGTAACTCTAGTCGTAAGAATGATTTTTATCATAATCCTACTTTGCTATCTATCTATAAATTTGAATCTCCTTTAAATTAAAATTCACTTACTTTACTTAGCTCATATTCTTTATATTTGAATTATAAAATTGTTTTCTTTCTGTCGCTGGTTTGCAATTGCTATCCCATGTCGAATGTTCTTGGCCTCAATTTTTGGTGTTTTGCATGATCAAACTTCGGGAACCACGAGCCACTTTTTGCAGATCTCGTAACGCATAATAGTTAAGTTGGCTTTGGAATAAACCTGGATTGAACGTCTGTCGTTTTCAAAGCGGGTCCCACACAATGCACACTTTTCTGCGTTAATTACTTGATTATTTTATAGGAGTGTATTTATAATGTTAAATTTTGCGACATTTAGATTAAATCACCAAGATTTCAGCAACTATTAATTTATCGTATGCAACAAAAAAGCCATTAATTTTGAGCTATATACAGTAGAGCGTCAATTAATCGAACTAATTAAGACCAAGAGTGTTTCGAGTAATGAAAGGTTCCGATAACACAGAAATAGTTTTTAAACGATAAATGTAAATGTATGTACAGTACAATAACCTATTTAATTACATAATTATTTAAGTACGTATATAATACAATATCAGTTATAGCTTACACTAAACGATTTTTTTTATAAAAAGTTATATTTTGAGTTACATGTAATTTGAAAAATCATTAAGAGTTCGATTTTAAACACTTTAGTCATTCAAAACACTCGATTTTAATGGAAACTGTCATTCTTTCTCTCGATAATTTTTGAATGTCGCTCGGTTGACTGATTTTTCAGTTGATTAACGTTTGGTTAAATGTCTATTTACTGTACATCGAATTTTCATGATTTTACTTTTAATGAAAATCAATAATTTAGATATTTTGTACACAATCTTTCCAAAAATACTTGAACTACGTATCCCGTCAATGAGGAATGATCAGGGTATTAGAGCGGACGGGAGGTACGTAACTTTTGCATAACTATTACGATGAAGTTATAAACTATTCCAGGAAGAAGTAAGGTGTGGTATAATTCACCGTTCCTCCTCGACTGCTCGAGAATCAAGCGAAAATGTTGGATTTTCGGAATAGTGCAAGTTGAAAAAATTTTTGGAGAAAAGGGCGCAGCTGACGGACGCCTATCGTTCCAAATGTCCTCCGGTAGGGAGTTTGCTGACGCCTGAAGTTTTTTGCGAAACGATCGTACCATCGCTTCGGGAGGAGATACGATTACCGCATCCTAAGGTTCCCAGGAAGAATAAAAATTCAAATTTGAGACGGCGAGCGTAGAAACCATTCTATGTACAGCGAAATTGTTCTTTAACTGCAATATAGAAAAAACAATTGTCTATCGAATTTCATAAGGCTAAATATGACAAAATTGACCAGAAAATTTTTATAATCAAATTTATTTAGAAACAACTATTTCACCACCAGTGACAAAGATTAGGTGGGGTAATGTAGAAGGTCATGACGCAAAAGTTCTGTTTTTTTTACTATTCCTATGCACTTTAGGTCAGAAAGAACGAATCCGTTATCAGAATTTAGGATTTCTCACTCCTTCCTGCAAAAAAATAAAATATTGTGAATATAGGCACATCGCCACCGCAGTCGCTAGATTTGTCGACATATGACTTCTATTTATAGGGGTACTTGAAGGGAAAAGTGTACGAGCAGAATCCCCATTCCATTGTTGAACTTAAGGATAACATCAAGAATTGGATCCGCTCTATTACTCAGGAAGAATTGACACATGTCTTTATAAACTTGTTAAGACGTGCACAGAAATGTCTAGATGCAGGTGGAGGCACTTCCAACATTTATTATTAAGGTAAACACAAGACATTCATTTATGTATTTCACTCCATTTGGAGTTTGTTTCAAATCAAGGTGTTAACACGGGCCGGTTTTATTTCATTTATTTCATAATGGTTATCGTAACAACAAAAATACCTTAATCTATTGACGAATTATTAATGGTCATGAAGTTTATTTTGTATTAACTCTTGAATTTTCTTAGAATACTTTCCTAACAAATGATTTTTGCATTTGGTTGTTTGAACAATAACATTTGGATACAGATAAGCTTCAAGAATTTTTTGTAGCAGTTACTATCGCCAGCAGTTATTATTTTGTTTAGATTAATCCGCATATTTCATAGCTTTTGCGAAAACTTTCTACAAGGATATCCGCTTCCATCGCAGATGAAGGACCGATCCAGTTTTTAAAGCATATACAGGGATTTTCCGTTTAAGAAAGGGTATCAGCTATTTTACAAGTGTACCAAAAGTGTGCGTGCGTGCGTGCGAGCGTGCGTGCGTGCGTGCGTGCGTGCGTGCGTACGTGCGTGCGCGCGTGCGTGCGTGCGTGCGCGCTTGCGTGCGTGCGTGCGTGCGTGCTAGCGTGCGTGCGTGCGTGCGTGCGTGCGCGTGCGCTTGCTCTAGCGCGTGCGCGTACGCGTTGGCGTGCGAGTTCGCGTGCGCGTGCGCGCGTGCACGCGCGTGCATGTGTGTGTGCCTGTGAACACGATAACTCAAAAACCATAGGTCCTAAAATAACAAAATTTTACATTTTAGTTTATATATATCGTCTCACTCGACTGCAACAGTTTCACTGAAATCGAAAAACCGCAAGTGCGACTTTATTCCCGTCATTTTTTGGTTTTTTGAGTTTTTTTCAAAATCGGCTATAACGATTTTTTTTTAAAATTACTATGTTTCTTAGAAATTTAATGCTCTTTCATATAATCCAGACGGTTTTCCAGAAAATTTTCTGTAAATCCAGTAACCGAAAGTAATTTCGTCGTAAAGTCTGAATAAAATAACTTTGACACTAAAAACCCTAGCCCAATAAAAATTTATATTTAAGGTCACAATCACCTTAGTGTGCTAAATAAAGAATTTAGTTAAAATCGAATAACCGGAAGTACCACCGTATTTCTATCATTTTTAGATATTTTCCGAATTTTTCGTTTTTCGTGAGTTTCTCGAAATCGGCTCTAAAGAATTTTTTAAAATCTATTGTATTTCTTAAGAGTTTAAGATCCTTTCATATTAGGTGGTTACTCACAAAATTTTCTGTAAATCGAGTAACCGGAAGTAACTAATAGTCCTAACTGAACAAAATTTAATATTTGTGGTCATAATCGCATTTTAATGCAAAATCAAAACTTTTGGTTAAAATCTAAAAACCGGAAGTTACCGCTTTATTTCTGTCATTTTTAGATATTTTTTGAATTCTTCATTTTCACGGTTTTCTTGAAATCGTCTGTAACGGTTTTTTTAAAATTGTATACTTCTTAGCTATTTAATTATATTAAACAAGGAGTTTCTCTAATAAATTTTTGAAAATCGAGTAACTAGAAGTACAAGGAGTATTAGTTGTGAACAACGTATCTCAAAAAGTAATCATTATATGAAAATCAAAATCTATAGTTATGTTTTATATCTTCTGTACATGAGATAGCAAGAATTTAGTTAAAATCAAATGACCGGATGTGCCACTATATTATTGCGATTTTTACGTTTTTTGTGATTTTCTCGAAAAAGTTTTTAACAATTTTTTTGAAACTTGCTACCGTTCTTATGTCATTGACATCAATTTGGTGAATTTAGAGGTTTTCCTGAAAAATTGCGTTGAAGCAAGTTATCAGAGAAAATCTCAGGAGTTAAGTAGGGTTTTACGTGTCCAGTAACTTGGATGGTTGGCCGCTAGAATTACCGTTCCCAAAACAAGCCTAAAAAATATTTTAATTGTTTGTGAATATTTGCATATTTGTATATCTATGTACGGAAGAAAAAGTGGTGTGTTGTCTCACCCCAGATTTTTTTTTAGTTCATTTTTGTATGTTTATTATAAATTTATCAATCTGATTTATTACTAGTTCTTGTAAATCACTTGTACGGAATATTATTTAGGGTAGTAACTTAATTATTCCAAATTATAAAATTTTCACACTAATTTTCATAACCTCGCAACTACATTAATTGTCAATTATTCAATTCTCCCAAATCAGTCGAAACTTTTATAAATTAAAGTAACCAAATGCAAATTCCTTGTATTTTTCGATTTTCAAGCGACAGATCATCAAGTGAATTAACGAAATAATTTACTAAGCAATTAAGAATTACATGACTCAAAATGTAGCTAGACATATCAGTTTCAATATTTTAATGATACTTCTGAATCATGAAATAAAAACGGGATATAGTGGAGAGTATCTTATAAGTAACTAAAGATAATATATATATAATTAATAGACATAAATTTAGTCTTAAAATCTTTTTTATAATTTTATTACTTTAGCCAAGATAAATCTATGAATAAAAGCAAGTAAATGGCATAGTTTATACGTTCTGTTCAAATATAATTTATACAAAACCCAATTCAATTATTTATATTCCATAGTTTACCTTTTATTTATCTATATTTGTTTACTTTTCGCCCTTCTCCCTAGGAATTGCTACTTATCTGTAAATGGGTATCCCGTTTCGAACTGTAGATACTAAAAGATCGTGTATGTATACCTAAAATAAATATAAAAAAGAATCCTTCCTATAAGCATGCATCAAATTCGCAATACTTTTTTAGTAATATTACATAATTCGCTATGAAAACGAACAATTTGATTATTTAAAGCTTTTAAATCATCAATTTAAATTAAAACTATTATTTTAAATTTTGTAATGAAAAATAGATTCTCTGTTATAATCTATGTTTACAAATCTTGTTATGGAAGCATATAATCTATTAGCGAACATGAGTGACGGTTTGTTGCAACTGAATTACATTTACGCCTCACTAAAAATTTATCACGGCAGAATAAGTTCATTTAGTAAAATTTGATAATGTTATAATTTTATGAAAAACTGTGTATTGTTATTAGTTTTAAAAAAAAACATGATATTTGAACAGAAATTGATATAGACATTCACATTGGAACAATAAATTATTCGAAATCGAGCATTTGGCGTCATATATTAGAGCAATACAAATACCATGCATATTTCTATCTTCCTTAAAAGAAATACTTGCTAATATATATAGACAACTAAAAGTGCTGCTTGGGAAAACTTTTAATTGAATTGGTTATTACCAAAACTCCCTAGGTCCTATTTGATTATTTTCAGAAGATTAAAATATGTTTTAACTATAAGAAAACGTAATTCTAGGATTGAGATCAGACTTGATATTTTGACAAATACATGACTTTAAAAATATACAGGGTGTCAGAAAATAGTGTTACATAATTGTAGTACTTATAGTTCTCGCCAAAATAAGAAAAAGCAGTTCTTATATAAATGTGCTCCCCTTAAAGTGCCTACTAAGGGAGATACCGACCTTTGAAAGTTAACCTAGCAATGTGGTTATTATTTATTAACTTCTAAACGAACCTACAGAAAATTGTGTAATTTTGGTTAACTAAATATTTTTCTAGTCCAATTTAATGATGTAAAGGTTAACCATTTAGTTACATTACAGTTCACAATGTTTGTTGGTCATGCCTTTTGTAAGTGAATTAAATCAATTCTATCGAGCGACTATCTAATTATTTATTTATTTAAGGCACTGACTTCATTTGGTGTAGTTCTTGCATGTAACTCAAATGACACATACAACGAGTACAGTTATCTACCTTTTATCCACCGTGTGTATTGTTAAAATCAAGCTTTGCCATCTTTCCCGAACAAATACAACATGTAAGTATGTTCAAAATTTGCCTAGTAGATACGAGTTAAAATTTATGCTACTTGCATGCACTATATAATAAGATAAAACAATAAAATAATAAAAAGCAATAAATGAAGTTATTAGATTAATTAAAATAAATTATATTGAAAGAGTTTAATTTACGGTTAAGACGTTTTCAGCTTACAAGAACGAAATTTTATATTTACAGAAAATAAAATATTTGTTGCTAAAAGGCTACTCTAATACTAAAGGGATTATATACGTTGTCTAACTGAAGTTTGAAGCTGCAGTTTACCTGAGATTTCCATAAAAGGATTTAGATTTAAGTAAATCAAATTTCTTAAATATGTAGTAAAATGTCTTTATAAATTTCGAGCTTCACGTCACTCCCGAATTTGAGTTAATTTATTGATTTGTAAACTAACCTTTATATTGTAGTAGCAGATTTCTAGTATTCAATTCGCACGATTTATTTATTTCACAAGAAGATTCTTATGGAAATGAATTTGTTGAATCTAGAGCGGACTTCAGAATTACGTTCCTAGGTGTAACAAATTAATTATAACTTGTTCCTCCTCTAAATTATTTTGTCGATGATTTGGTCACCAGATCTTTAGACTAAATTAACTTTGGCACTGAATGATTACACTGTAACTTTGCGATGCTCTATCGATTCTGGCTAATCAGGAACGATGTATATCTCTGGTTTTCGGGAGGTTATATAACCTTTTCCACAGTACGGTGTCTTGTATTTTGAATTTAAACTAATGAGTTTAAATTTTGTTGTCAGTTAGTTGCAATATGCGGCTCTCACGTTAATTTACATAAATCGTGTCGATTTACTGAAACCTATTATTAGAACTTAAGGATGTTATCGGTAGACTTTAAGTTTCTATGCAAATTTTAAATATGCTTTCTATTGAGATTGTCATGTATCACCTTAAACCTTCACGTTTGTTAGGAAATCTGCCCAATTTTACCATTTTAGCAATCTAGTCTATGGTGCTATTACAAGTTGATTTACGGTAATGGTTAATTTACTTTGTGTGTGTCTAAGAATTTTTATAGAACTTCATTTATTCTTAGACATTGGTGAAAATTAATATTGGCCTTTTAATGACGGCTTCAAAAACAAATTAGGAGCCAATTCTAATCATGTAGAGAGTTAGAGCTTAAAATCGAGATGCCTATGTAACGAAACAGATTTCTAAGTTTTTCTGTTTCTATTCCTGTGTGTGCAGGCAAATAATTAGAAATATAAAAAAATTTTCACATCTATGTAGTTATTTAGGCAACGTAGTTTCACACTATAACTTACTACAAGATTTAAAGGTTGTTTACGAATTCGTTGCAGAAATGGTGTTTTCAAGTGAAGATAACGCATTTTTGGTTCTGACAATTATGTGCGTAGCTTTTCTTAAAAAATGGGCATTCTTATTCAATATCACTTAACTGCATTCATTTTTGAGTCAAATAGAGTTTAAATTATATGGTAAATTCTACTTTCCGCCTAGAAATTTGACAAAAAAATTATACAGAGTTATTTTAAGCTTCGTTGCTTAATTGGTTTCATTCACTCAAATTTTATCGTTTACAGTGATAAATTTCTATGCGTAATGTAGAACCCATATTAGAATTTAGACTCTTTTTTCTTAAAAACAGATGCAGGTAGTGGTATAGAAGAAGACGAACTTTTTTTTAGAGAACTTTACATTCTTTCAAAATTTTGAATTATAATTAAGAAAAAGCTACGCTTAAAATGGTTAGGTCTAGAAAATGCAATATCCTCACCTGAACATACAATTTCTGCAACAATTTCGTAAATAAGCTTTATAGCACTAAATTACACTTAAAAAACTATATAAATAACCGAAGTTTCAAAATTTTTGGTCTGTTAGTTTCGTAATTAATAATTAATATTTTTACGGATGCATTCAAAAGGCGCTACCTTCCTTAGCGTGCATTTTAGGGAGCATATTTATTTAAACTTTTTTCTTACTTGGGCTAGTACTATTCGTTCTGAAACTACGTAATACCATTTTTTTGGTACTTGTTACTTCAAACTTGTGTAAAAGCGAGTAATTGGCTGCAGTAATTTCAAAAATATCAAAATACTAATGTATTTTGACATCTATTAAGGTTTTGTGCCCATTCTCAGTCTTATTTTATTCTCTAATGGTTTCTAAATCGGTATTTTATATACAGAGTGTCTCACTATCATGACCTGTTAGAAGTAGTTAGAAAATAGATAGAGTAATTAAAGTCAAACCTTGATAAATTATTTTATAATAAAATATTTTCAATATGGGAAATTGCCACAAAGTTCCTAGTTTAAAAGGCATTATTCCAATTTTTATTCAATGTTCTAATTCTGTAGCAAATTAGTGTACTTTTGTGTAAAAAAATATTCATCTAATAATTAACGCATTTAAGAATAAAAATATCTTTGTTGCTCTCGAAACTGGAAAAACACAGTTACAATTTTTTTGAAAATCATACACGTAACAATATAGTACGTTACTGTATAAATACTTTTTTAAAAATCCATTGCAGGAGAGGTAATGAGATCCCTTTACAATCTATAGAATATTACCAAAGAGCTAATTTTTTTTAAACAAGACTTGTATATTTTTGTTATTATATTCGATAAAGAATTAAATCCTCTTTCAATCCACATGAGATATCCCTATTCCTAAATTCAATGGTTTTTGAATTATTTGCCACTTCTATTGTCAAATAATTTCACACCTTTAATACAACAGTTGAATTTGAATTATAAACAAAATTAACGTAAGATTGCCAATTTATTAGTAGATATCACAAACTCTGGTTAATCCTCATTATTATTTTAGGCGCTTTTGAATTGTGCTCAATTTTATTGATATTTAATTTTGTATTTGATATCTTGTCCCTGGTTTTGCCGTTGTAGTATTTGAAATGGAATACACGAACTCCGATGCGTTATATTTACTCTATATTCATGGGGAATGCGACAGAGTAATATCGGGAACTTGTACGACATTTAATGAACGATATCCCCATTTATCGCACATGCCAGAAAAAGTTTAGTAGAATTGAAGATAATTTTAAAATTTATAGTCGGCTAGAGAAGCCGCGTAGGGTGTCGAAGCATGGAACATCCGACAAAGTAGATGTTCTTGATTATTTTAGCGCCTATGGAAAGGCCTCTATTCGTTCTTCTGAAAAAAATCTTGAGATTTCGCGTGCTTTCGTCCAAAGGGTGCTGTCCCTTCCCTAACTTAATTTATATTTAGTTATAATACTACCGTATTATGGACTAAATTGAATTGACTTATATCATAGGACAAACGAGAATAATCATGGTTATTTAGTACAATTGTTTATACTTATTGCGCTGTACTTGTCAACCCCTTTCAATGAGGTATTCTACCTGTAATCTCAAAACATATTTATTTCAGGGCTTCGAATCGTTAATGTAAACCAACCTTTAATTTATAAAATTTTATTTAACACATTAAGTTAACACAACTAAGTATAAAAACAACTCTTATTCTAATAAATAAGACTTTACAATATGATGTTTGGGAAATTTTGCAGGTTTCTTTATTTCAAATATAGACCATGACTGTATGAGTATTTGGTTATATGTCCATTTAGAATTGTAAACAAAATAGCTCCTGCAATTCCAAAACTTGCGAACGAAATATTTCTACACTGACAAATCTTTAGATTATGAGTTCCGGGTTAATCTTCTTAAAATCAATTTATTTCACTTACGTTGCTTTTTATCTCTTTGCATAGTAATTTTCGAAGTTTACCAAACTTTGTCTGTATTTTAATTTGCTCGTAGCTTGTATACAGTAAATGTTGTATAGAGAAATAATAACTGGCATTAGTTGATCTTATGGCCAATTGCAGCTTTGTGGTGGTTCGCATAATCTTCACTCTAATTTGTCAACTTGCGAAACTATATGAATTTCGGTAAAACTAGCAATATTCACTGTATCTGTTTGCAAAAATCTCTATTTACCTTTGTTGTGTTGCTTATATAGGTTTTATTAGTATCTATGGCAACTAAAATGTAATTTTAATTCGTCAAATGAATTATACCAATTCCAAAGTTATTTAGCATCAAATTTCACTTAAAATGTGTAACACAATATTTACTGAGGGTTACTCTGGTGTATTTTGGGGTTTTAATCTATTTATTGCTACTCACTCACTTCCTTTTGTGTAATTTAATTCTCCTGACTATGACCACTTTAAACTAACATATCTTAGCTAGAAACCTATTCTCTAGGAACTTCATCATGTAGCAGTTATAAAAATCTTCATTTAAAATCTTACTTTTATTACACCTATGTGAAATTTCTCATGCTCAATTGTTAATAATTATTAGCAGTTTAACAACATCCAAGCATTATATATTGAAAATTCATCTAGGCGGGTGGAATGTAATGAAATTATGCTGCTTAAGGCCCAAGAACATCCAGATTTTCTCAAAGAAGTAATTAGGCAGGCGAATCGACATTTATTAATCGTCATAATTGGCACATTCAGTCCCAACAAAATCCGCATGCGTTCAGGGAACGCAATTTTCAAGTTCGACATAATTTTAATGTATTTACCATACTAATGTGTTATCAATGCTACCCTATTTTTACGATGGAAATTTAGACGGTCATATAATTTAAGGATTGATGAAACTAGGTGCAAGATATTCTGAATGCCACCCTTAGCAGAATTCACAATATGCTGGTATCAACTAGAAAGCGCTTCAGCTGACTGTAATTGTGCAGTACGTAATAAATTATCACCGAACATATCGTCCCTGCATTTTTATTTATGCGCAGACTTAAAATAGGGGTGCATGAACCTTCATTATACCTAGGAGATAGCAGCAATCTCGAACAATAACTGGTTTTAACGTATTATATACTTACAGCTGAAATAATAAAAGTTGGTACTAGGTGTGCCAGTATAACATTTTTAAAGTGCTTACAGGTTGAAGATGGCCACATTGAACAAATAGCATACAGATGTCTTTAAACAAAAATAAACTCTTTGTCAATTTTGTGATAGATAAAAAGTGGCCTCAATGTCTCAGCCTTTAATGCATTTTCAAAAAAGTTTTTATACAGTAACACACAACATTATCACACGGTTGCTTTTCAAAAGTTCTACAACTGTCTTTTTTCAGTTTAGAGGTATTAATTTTTCTAATACACCATTTTGGTCTCTGCGTAACGAAAATATATATCTTTTCAGGAAGAATAAAGGTCACGTGATTACTTTTTAGTCAAAAATAAATTAAATTTGGTGTAGTATTAGAATATGAAATAACAAACCAATGGGGGTATTCTATTTAAAGTAACGAAGTCAGTTACCAACTTATAAATTATTTATTTACACGTATTCAACCTAATATCTATTTTAGAGTACACTAATAGTAAACGTTTACATTTATAGTTATTTATAACAGCTTCTTATACAAGACAGGATTCCTACAAAACTAAACTAAAGGAATCTAAGTTGCTACTTATATGAAAAGGGAATACCCTAAAGACATTCCAGGATATTAAGGAATAAAATTACTCAGAATGTTGATGTTAGATACTCCAATGCTGTAACTCATTTATATCAGATTTATTTTATTTAGGTACCAGTTACACTAACAAAACCTTCGTGAATGCCTCGTTTATTTTAGTTCGATGGAATCTACTGGAATATTCCAGAATCTTATACAAATTTATTGTTATTCTTAATTTTGTTACACTACCTCCTGCTTAAGACTGCTAGGCCCCGTAACAGCAACATTGGACTTTGTTCTTGCGATGGTCCTACTTTCGTTAGTAAAAGCGGAAATATGTACTGCGATGCACACTTGCAGCTCCGTTTGCTGGAATTAGGCATTCCACAGATTTTTTGGTTGGTAAATTTCATCTCAGATTCCAACTACACACGAGGATCCTCATACTAGTGTGTCGAAATACTATCTATAATACATTATGTGCCACGCGTCAATTAAGCCTGTCTAGACCGAAAGCGGACTTTAGTTCGGCTAATTTTCTACTAGCACTGGTACCAATTTCTTTCCTTAGTTCCAATGTAGCCTTTCAGAGGTCTTCGCAACATGACTTCTAATGGAACAAGGCTTTTTCACAATGTAGTAAATGTTTCGCATACCTTAGCGGTGACGGCCTAGGGGGTGACATGCCTTCCTAATTTCTAAAGGTTGCTGACATACTTCCTCTACCTCACCATATCCCATTTTAAATTTCGCGGGATTAAAATCCGTCCACTTTAGAACTTTTGTTGCAGTGGAATTTCATTCGATTGCTAGCAATCTAAACTTTATTGCGAATTCTCTCGTGCTTTGAACGTTGTTTCTTTCGAAGACCTTCGGTATTATCATTTTCATGAAAATACCTCTGTCCAGACTTTCTACTAAATTCCAAATCATACGGTAGATTAATTTCGTGCTTAAAGAACGCTCAGAAATAGATACAAATACTGCTCCCAATCTCATTGATGGTCCGAGACAACTATTGGTAAATATTTTCCTATTATTCGAATCGTACGTTCAGCTAATTACTCTGATCTTGAATATTCCCAACAGCTAGAAGGGACTTTGTAATAATGCTGTTTCAAAATGTCTTCCTTTGTCTGAATGTAATTCCAATAGAATTCCGAAACAGCTAAACAGTGCTTTCATCAATGGGTCGACCACTGTAACTGTCTCTCGATTTGGCAAAGCGTATGATTCGGCACATTTATTAAAATAATCGATTGGAACTCGGATATATTTATTTCCTGCTTCTGTTTCCGAGAAGTGGATCAGTAATATCAATTGGTAATCTTTAAAATGGGCTATCCCCATTGTATTGCCTCATGGGTATTTTTCGCCTCCGCAACAGACCATTTCTAGAAGCGCATATTACACACAGCACCAATCCCTAACATAATCCTCGTAGCTCATCAATAAAGTAGTTCACGGACGTTTTCCCGGTAGACCACCATCTACTATCATTTTAAGGGCTCTCTTCAAAAGACCATCCTGAACCTGAAAGGATCCACATTGAGGCCTGTATGCTTTAATAATGGAATTAAATGCGACCACTTCATCCAAACCTAGTCCATTCTTCCATATGAATAGCAACTTCGGATATTGGTTATTTTCTTGACATTATCCAGTTTCCGGTCATTGCTGATTACAGTTACAAGA
This sequence comes from Phrixothrix hirtus, assembly GCA_024586415.1. Lineage (NCBI taxonomy): Eukaryota > Metazoa > Arthropoda > Insecta > Coleoptera > Phengodidae > Phrixothrix > Phrixothrix hirtus. The sequence goes on along the minus strand of JAHWXV010246901.1, from coordinate 586 downwards.
TTAACTTATTTAGCCGCTTAAAATTTTGGTGCATGAGCGAATGCACTGGGAAGGTCACTTGGACGTGCTAATCGAAGTGCCTGTTGTTTCTGAACCCTGAAAATTATTCAATAACCCTTTTTAGGAATTGCTCGGGAATCTGTCCTATTTACTGCACTTTATTCCTCAACTGGGCACACTCGACCTGTTGCCGATGTTTATCTCCATATCGCATTTCCAACCATTAGAAGTGAGGTAATCGAAATTATTCTGCAGATCGTTCCGTATGGTTTGTAGAATGTCCAAACCATTCACGCGTGACGCCTCCATTAAGGCAGTTGTCTTTTCTCCAACATCACTTCGATGTTGTAGTTTCCATGAATGGTTTATAACAATCGGATCAATGTGTATTTCCATTATACATGGATGCTTAGCATGGCATTCTCAGCAATAGGCAAGTAAGAAACTGCTGCATCTTGATTTCTGTTGATTGCTCATGAGTAGGGAGCGGAATATATGCATTTAAATGCAGCCAAAATATGCGCATATATATGCCTTGTTTGCCTTTAAAGTATGCACTTATATGCCTTTTTTTGACCAAATATGC
>JAHWXV010246821.1:0-15469 GCA_024586415.1 Phrixothrix hirtus | reverse complement strand
TGTGTTCGTGGGTGCGTTCGTGCGTGCGTTCGTACGTGCGTGCATGCGTGCGTGCATGCATGCGTACATGACTGCATCAGTGCGTGCATGCGACCGTGCGAGCGTCCGTGCGCGCGTGCGAGCGCGCTTGCGTGAGTGCGTGCGTTCGTGCGTGGGTTTGTGCGTGCGTGTTCGCGCGCCCGCGCGTCTGTCTGACATTAACGTGAAACAGTAGTACGTCAACACCATTGTAATCAGTAATATGCGATTTGTTCAGCAAAAAACACGTTTACCAATAAATAAACATGATACATGTACTTCAGTTACAACATTTGCAATATATCAGAAACATGCTAACCTATTAAGTTGTTGTAAAAGGTGTTTAATTACAAGAGGTTGTGGTGCATGGAAAACGAATGTAGTAATAGCATTAATCAAAAGTTCCAATTGTTTAAGATTCACAAATGTTTATGTATATTCTACGTCAAAATATCCATATTTACGAGAGTTGTTCAAGTTGATAGATGGAATTAAATAATTTAAACATGAAGATGGTACTACACTGATGGAACCCAAAAATACAGAAAGCAGTGCCATCTTTATCCTTGATGATGTTGTATGCGAAAATCAGGCCGTTATTAGGGATAATTTTTGTTTTTGTAGACAAGAATATAGAGTGCTCTTATTTAAGCCAAACCTACTCATCCATTACTAAACAACTAATACGAGGTAATGCGAATTTTATAGTCATTTTTAGGCAGGATACTAGAAATTTGAGAAATATTATTGACCTCATGTGATAAGCGATATGACTTTTGAAACATTTAAGGAAATGTGTTCATATTACTGGAGAGATAGATATGGATTGGTAGTAATCGATGCAGATAATGACATGAATTTAGCGCGCTACCAACAGGGTTTCGAATGTTATATTAGTATTTGAATACGTCTATTGAAGTAGTTATTATGGATGCGCGTTTAGTGAAGGACTTGATTGAGGGTAGACAATCTGTGAAAAGTAAATATCGAAGCTTAAAGGCAGATATTGCGCAATCGGAATTAGAAGCACAGCGTCATTTAAAACTCATCTCTCAACCGCTCAAAGACTAATGTCTACACTTAAAAAGGGAAATTAAAGAAGAAGATAAACCCAGATCTATGCCTGATATTAACGACAGCTCATCATCAAGTTTAAATGACAAAAGAACTCCATATGTAGAGAAACGAATATTTCATCCTCAAAATGAAATACCTGAAATTACTTTGGAAGATATACAAGAAAATTATGAATAAGAGGGTACAAATCTTGATTTTGAAGCGTTTATAGATTAATTTGAAGGATTAGCAAAAAAGTACGTCGAATGTATGTTTAAAGTTACGAAAAGAGATTACAATTATTATTATAGTACTTGTTATAATACAACAACAAATACATTTGAAGTAGGATGTTTATAATTAGCTTTTACGAAAGAGGGTTTGTATAAGTTGGTTCTTAAACTAGAACCAAAAAAAGGTTTTACCATAGAAGATGAAGATCCTTATCGAAATATACCCATTCGTACTAATGCTATACGTCGAGAATTTAATATCAAAGGTTGCATTATTGGTACAGATAAAAAGGATTTAAACACTATCAAACGAATGTTACAAGAGAAACTAATTTCACATTAAACCCCCATCCGAACACTTCCCGAATCAACTACCTCTACTACGCCAACTCCAGTTATGTCCTCTCCTCAAACGATAACATCAACCCCTAATATTCGAATCTGAAAACTCGCAACTTCGAAGAAAGGAGCAGGTTTGTAGTTATCAAACTTAAACAACAAACATTTAGAATTGGTTGCTTGGAGAGATCTTAATTAATTGGTTGATTGGTTAAGAATATTATTGAGTTCAAAATCAGTTGGACGAACTGGATTTACCAACGAAATAATTTACATAATTGACGAATGAAAAGCAGCTAAATTATAAGATAAGCTTATTCCTAGATAATAGTTCATTCGCTGCCTAACAGTAGTGAAATAATGACTATAGATTAATTCAGTCGTCATCTACACGGATACTACTCTAAAGAGCTGCCAATATACAGGGTGTCCCATCCTCATGACAGGTTAAAAGTATCTAGAAAACTAATTGAGGGATTAAAGTCAAATTTTGGAAAATTATCTTGTGCTACCTGTTCTATCTATTAACAGTATTTACAGGATGAGGGCACTTCCGGTAATACCGGAAATTTCCCCTAACTTCGTTAGTTTAAATTGGATTCCTATATTTTTATTTCAGGTTATAAATTTGCATTACATCTAATGTACCTTTTATCTAAAAAGTATTTACATAACTTTTAAAGTTTTTGAGAACAAAATTATTTCTATTTCTCAAAGACCAAAATAGAGGCTTCAATAATACCGTATTATTCTAAACTAGCACGATATACAATTATGAAACTTTTAACAAAAATCAAGTAATAATAAAGTATACCACTGCATAACCAACTGTTTAAGAATCCGTTGCAGACGAAAGATATTGAGACTCCTTTACAATTATCCAAAAATTACCAAAAAGTTAATTTTTTAAGCCGGACTTGTATGTTGTTATTAACGTGTTCGTTGGAGATTTAAATTCTCTTTAAATCGACATAAGGTATCCCTATACCTAAATGCGATAGTGTTTTAGTAATTTGACATTTCTCTGTTTCTCAAAAATTTCACATACATATTTATTACAGAAGTTGGCTTTGGATTACAATAAACAAAATTAAAGTTAAACCGTCATTGTATCGGTAGATATTGCAAACATTAGTTAGTTGTTATTATTATTATTATAAGTGTTTTTGAATGGTGCTTAATTGTTTTGACATTTTGTTGTGGTAACTTGTACCTAATTTTGCCACTGTATTATTTGAAATCAATCTTTTTGAATGTATAGTGTATAGTAAATTTTTGGTACTTTTGCTTTGATTTTTGTTTATTTTGTAAGATGTAATATTCCAAATCGGATATTTTAAATTTATTTTTCATACACGGAGAGTGCCAGAAAATAATTTTGCGCACTTGTAGGATATAATGAAAGATACCCTATGACGAAAGAAAGTTCAGAAGAAATGTTGCTAACTTTGAAAGTTACGGACAAATCAACAAGTATTGCCTAAACCAGTCACAAGGGATAAAGTAAGAGAAGTTAGTGTTATGGGTTTTTTGGGGGTCAACCTGCAAGAATCGATTCGATCTGCAGAGCGCGATCTTGGCTGCTCGCTCAATTCTATTCAAAGAATATTGAAAAATTATAAATGGCATGATTTTAATTGAATTCCGTCAAAGTATTGAATATTCACAATTCTGATAATCGAGTCGAATACTGTGAAATGATGATTATCAAAATGCAATAGGATCCAGATTTCTTAGAAAAAATAATTTGGTCCGACGATTCAAAGTTTTCTCGTGAAGGTAGTCTTAACCATCATAATTCACACAATTGGGCCAGAGATAATCCTCTCGCAATGGGGGAGAGAAATTTCCAAGAAAAATTTAACTAGTAGAACATATCTAGATATTTTAAGAAAACAAGTTCAAGAATTTCTAGATAATTTACAATTGAAGCAGTTAATGGCATGTTGGTTTCAATTAGGTGGTGCCTGATCACATTACAATGCTGCTGCTAGCCAAGAACTAACTAATATATTTAATGATAGGTGGATCCACTGCTATCTGTTCACCAAATGTAATGTATTTTTCTTTGATTTGAGCGACAACGTCAATATTTCCATTATTTAATGCTGTCTTTAATAAACAAATGGGAATCATATCCCGTTAAATTATGAAAAAAATGCGGGAACGAAAGATGATAATTTATAATTCAAATTGCACACGGAATGGGTCGCTATTCGATACATGCCCGTAAGCTGGCAGTGATCTCTTACTTTAAGGTCATTGCTTTGAAAAGGTTTGTTACAGATAAAGCAAGTTATAGCTTCATTTCTTTCTTATTTTCGCGTTAAAGTACTCATAGGCATTGGAGGTGTTAAATATTTATCGTATATGTTCTTTAGATCTCTCTCGAGTCGCTGTATAAATTCAGCGGCACACTCTGGACTACGGTAAAGTTCAAATTTCGATTGACTTTAATCGAAAGAGCACTTCATAAAGAAACAATAAACACACATGAGATGGTTTTTTAATTTTGAAAAAGTACAAAGGTGCGACTATTTCACATTTCCTTTTACCGTTTTCCATAATATGCTCTGCACCATTGCATTAATAGAAATCTCATTTTGGGCCTCAAAGTTAGCTATATCATTAAGTTTAACGGGAAAACTAGTACCTTCAAAATTGAGTACGTCCGCATAACGTTCGTACGTATTCGTTCTGTTAGATGGAGCTTGCTAAATACAAATTGCAGAAATTACCGCCCATCCAAAGCAACATTCATCATCGTTTTGTACGTTTATCACAGCTTTCTTGTTCACAATGAAAACGTACGTAATGGATTAAATTTACAAATATTCACTTCCAAAAAGAGAATATTCATAAATGACCAACCTATAATTTGAACAATATTAATATTACCCTAGCAGTGTTGTATTGATATAAATACCTGAATCCCGTTCTTAAAATTCGCTAATTTTTTCATCCAAAATCGCTACGAAGTCATCGTATAAATCACTGAGACAGCTGCTAATCGTGGTGACTACATTTTTGGTATTGAACGATTTAATATCTTCGATGCCTTTAGATTCCAATCAATAATATTCAAATACTTCAAAATGAATTTTGATTGTTAAAAAGGCCTTCAATTGGTTTTGAATTAAATTTAATATTTTTTGTTTAATATCAGACATGAATTCACTAAGATTTATTAGATGTTATTTCGCAGAAACTTTATAACTAATTATACGAAACTGAACAGCCATACCTGACACCAATGCGTCATCATGATTTGTAAGCGGGGTTTCAGCAGCAGTCTTATGGCGGTTAATCTGAAAATGCCCGTGATATGACCTGCTGGGCATAAATTCACTTTTCTCGCAGTAAACATATGCTGTAAATTAAAAGTTATACTAATATCATCACTTGATCAATGTCCTTACGGCTTGCCGTCGAACGCTCTCTCACATGACTGCTATCTACTCCATTAAATATATCTATAAAATGTCACTTACATTTCAGGAATACATTTAGTACTTCACCTTACCCCTTGTAGGCACCTGACTGTCATTTTCCGGGACATACCTTCTATTGACTATAAACACTACAATATTGCAACATTCCTGTAATGTACATATTTCACTTACTATTTATCACTGGGATATTGTTTGATTCGCCCGATGTCGTCATGGGCTTATTACTTCTTATATCTATACAAATCAAATAAACTTACTGTTGCTAGTTAACAAGTCTAACTTACCGTTTGTATTTGAGTATCGTCTTTGGCGATGGATACGCAGAGTATACCTCCTTGTAAACGTTGTCCCACTCGTTCCACATTGAAACATCTTGATAAAACTCTTTAGTTATCTATAACAAACTTATATATTCGTTCGAAGCTTACCCTCTCTTTGGTTGCGACAAGTTTGTTGCTTACAGAATGTACGACGTGAAGATAGAGAGTAGGAAGCTGTTACTTCGATTACACCCCGGTGGGAAAGTAATAGTGAATGGACATAAGGAATACAAAACAAACGTAAAGAATGCAAGACGGACACTTACAATAAATTCCTAGACAAGGAATTCTATCTATCAATCGTATGAAGTAAACGTATTTGCCGCTCTTGATTTTCGGAGTTTTCCTACAAAGTTCAACAATTTCCCTAAAAGCAAACCACTTTTTAAGTCCCGTTCTTTTATTTCTATTAACATATGGAACCGAACGCAATTATCTTTTTTAACACAAACAGTATACCAGTTTTTATCCATTTCCGCGTCTGATTCAGCAACCCGAACGTACCTAGGATTGTTTTCCGGTGTGCAGGTAAAGGAAAGGGATCCGCGAAATGTTCTCAGCTCACTTCTATGGGAGATCCACCGTCATGGCGTTCACCGTCTCCCAGCGGTAGTGGTGATCGAAGTTCCTCCACTATGTGTGATGCCGATACGGAGAATGACCCCTCAAAGTCCTCCCACCTCACTTCTACATCCACAGTTGATCTTGGTACATCGGGAGTACCCTCTATGACTAACCTTACATGTTGGGGTGTACGCGGTATCACCGATGATGATTCTTTGAACAACACTGGTGACACCACACAAGATCTTTCCGACGGAGTTGCGATAACGCCTTCATCAACCAGTCGTTGCGAAGTGGGAGATCTTAGCTGCTGCAAGTTATTCTATTGCTCAAGCAAACCATCCGCGTTTTCTATCCGATGTAGTTCAGGCAAACTGCTTTGTGAACCCTGTATATTCTGCTCAATCAATTTCTCCGTATTAAGAGATAACTCATCCTCCTCCTACTCCTTCTGTGCGGGGTTTCTACGGACTAACGGACAGAATACGGTGTTGTTTGTTTTCAGTAATCGCCAGATGCCTGGATTACCATTTCGAACCCCGCATAAAGCAATGGGTGTACTACATTTGAATCCATTTCCTGATGTATTAGTGACTGTGCCGTAAACAAACCATCAAGATTAGGTTTTAATGCGAAACGTTGCAAAATCTTCACCCGTTTATTTTTCGGTACTGCAGGAGTGGAATCTTCTTTGGAGTTGCGATACATTTTAGCCGTGCATGTCTGCCCCGGTCTCCATATACAAGTATTTTTCCTATACCTAATTGCATTGCGACGAACACTACCTCGTACTCTTTTACTAACAGGCAGCATGTTTAATAACACAATAACTATTCAAAACCTGCTCGCAGATTATGTACACTCCATTGTAGTGGGAATGAAAGTTGGGATATGTGATCAAAGATTCTATACTGTCGTTCCGCGTTCAACAACATTTCGCTTATCAATGAGTTCATCATATCATATGAATACCGGGTTCACGCAGACAAGTCTACAGCATTCATACTAAGTTATTGTATTATAATCATCTAAGCCAAACCAATTGTATTTTAATTATTCGTTCATCAACAATTCCAACATGACGTTTGGGTAAAGTAATCTGAAACATTCTAACGAGTGATTAATTGTCGAAGGCGTGCTGAGTTCAACAGCCTTACATATCATATGAGTTTCAGGTTCATACAGTTAAGGTTACAACAGTGACACTGTCCTTAATTATGTACAATTTCAACACACGTTTGGTTACGTAACTTGTAACATTGTGACGAACGATTAACTACAGTTGCGTACATAGTTCCAACAACTATTCGTTTAGCTGTTAGGTAAAGGTCACAGTAACAACATTCATACTGACCTCAATTATAGACAATTTCAACATAAGATATTTGATTTCGAGCACCTTGTAACATTGTAACGGTTAATTACCGGCGACGCAACCTCTTTTAAAACATAAATACCGATAACTATTCCGATCTATACAGTCACACTTTGAACATATGCCTCAACGCGCCTACATCTTTAAAAGGTCATCTATATAGTAATTTTGAAGACCGCTTATTAACCTTTGCGAATTGGAAAAATACTATACCGCCTGTTCAATTAGCACGAGCTAGTTTTTGCTACACACCAATAAAAGACAACGTCATATGTTTTTATTGTGGTATTACCTTATGCAAGTGGAATAATACCAACTCAGCTCCCGAAGAACATCTGAAACGTGCATCCCATTGCCACTTTGTACAATTGCTGCTTTGAAGACAAGGCTATGATACAGTGCATTATACATGTGTCCCGTGACATATCTCCGCCTAACATTGCTTATCACCAACGCATTCCAAACTAGCGTTACACCTGGAGGTTATGCATTACAACGGTTACAAAAAGGCATCACAACAGAGAATGTTAGTATCGACTTTTCAACTCCAACTGTTATAAAATTAGCAAGACCGAGTACAACGATGGAAATTATGTTGGTAAAAAGCACTAAGAAAGAAACTCATACTGAAAAGACCTACAGTACAATTTTAATAGTAACGGTTTTGTTCTTTTTGGTATATTTTGCAACATATATGTATTTTATCTGGAGATCTCAAAACAATAACTTTTCTCCTTTCGTAATTTTTATTTTTAATAAAAACCAAGAAAATCTAGTTTACTTCTGTTTATTCTAACACTAAATAAAAATTACAGTTAAAAAATACACTCTAATCGTAAAACTTAAAAGCAAGTGTTATGATTGTGAATGGCGGCATTCCCCTTAGGTCTAGGAAAAATTAAACCAGAACTTTTTTAAATTACAGAAAATTCACTTACCCAGTTCACACTAAGTATTCTTATATAGGAACTGTAATGTCTTGTTGCACCTTGAACACCATACCGGCGTGGCTAAGTGCCATTGCCTTATCTCCGTTGTTATGGGCGTAACATAGCCTGTAATAGTGTGCAGCACACCTAAAAAATGTTCTCATAATCGAAACTTACCTCTGGTTTTGGGTTTCTCGCCACGTCAATCTCCTGGCATGCACAAGCGTACGAGTAGCAACAAAACATCATAACTAAAATAAACTACATAGTTTCACCTGTATTAAACCTTTTCCAAACTCTACATTCACTTTCAAATACTTGCAAGTAATAAAATAAAACAACCTTCTACAACACTTGAACTGAACTGCCCCAAGTTAGAAATATGATCGCTATATATTATGTGACAAATATCTTTAACTCACATACTTTTACCTAACTGATTGACATATATCCTCGACTAATATTCTTGACTTAAAGTCAAAGGTCAAAATCAAGGTCAAAGGTAAAACGCTAATGGCCAGGGAAACTGGTTAAATTAAAAACGTTAAAGGACTTTATGTTAACAGATCAAAAACAGTACAAAAACTGCTCTAAATTTGACGAGAAGTGTTTTCATCGCATGAGGTTAGTTACATTTAGCGTTGACCAGAGGTTAAAAGTCAAGTGAATTGGTGTCTGAAAATAAAAAAAGGACTTAATTATAACTAACACTGTTGTCACATCAACGAATTCGCAGGTATACAAACCATACTAATCTGGTCGGAAGGGTTTTTAACACACGAAGTAAGTTACATTCGGCCTTGAACAAATAGTAAAGGTCAAAGGTCAAGCAAATCGGTGTCTAAAAATAGAAAAAGATATTTGGTAACTAGCACTGTTAACACATCGACGGATTCCCATGTACACAAACCGCGTTAAATTGGGTCAGAAGCATTTAAATTACACGTAATTAGTTGAATTCGGCTCAGCTGGCGATACCCTTTCCAACGATACCACACGTGAACCATCCCATTCTGGTCACATGCCTGCATCCCCAACAGACTTTAACCTCCTGTAACTTAAGCCTAATGCAACGATACCCCACACGGTCCATTTGAATTTTATTTTGAATACAAGGTGTATTTGACAACCTTTATCTCTAAGATCTGACGCTAACGACTAAGGTATCAAGCAGTACTATTGTACAAGGATCATTGTTCGTCTATATCATATCTGTAAATTATAAAAAAAATTCTAACGCAATATGTATACAACCTCAACGGTTCGAGATAGAGCGATTCTAAACGCGCTGTGGTAGGAGCGGAAGGAGGGATGATGGATGAGAGGATGGAATTGTAGTTTCGGGCAAATTGTATCGATAGAAGGAGGGTACGGCACCAGTAGTGGGGAACGTTATTTCTTGGTGGAGAGAGTGGTGGGGGGTATATTGAGGATGTGTTAGAGAAAGTGATGAGAAATCCATTGATATAGTTTATTTGTGAATTTTACCTACGACATACCAACAATATTTAATTATATACACATAGAAATGCGTAAACGGAATTCTCTTTGTTCTACATTAAATAATTGTTTGACTTTAAATATTTTTCAATATGCGCACGACCTTTACCTAAATATTTGATCTAATTAAAGGTCAGCGATCCGGATGTGAACGACCTTGAGCGATGACCCAGATTTTAAATTAGTCCTTGACCAATGACTCAGATTAGAAAAGTACAGGATCTATGACCTTGGAATTCGACCTCAACCTAGATGTTGTTGCAGAATTCCCCATTTACCCCTCTGCTACCATCATTCTATTATGTCAGGTACACAGCCGTTTAATGCTCCGAGTGCAGAATGTCATACAAATAAAGGTATTGGCACAAGGTTTAGGTAATGGAATAACAGAAGGTGCTGGTATCTTTATCCTCCACCTGGTTCCTTCATTATAGCTCGAGGAATATTTGGACCCATTTTTATTAACTGGAAATACCTTTAGCACTAACATTTCTATTTCTCTTCCGCGGAATGCTAACTTAATATTTTTAAGAATTTTAGATTTAAATTTAATTAGTTTACGAGTTCTATTTTTATTTATCTTTCTCTATATTCTACGTAATTTCTTGCTCTTTTTAAATTTTTTAAACCCCATTCCAGTTTTTCGCTTCACTTTCGCAATTCCGGTAACAGACAATGCAGCAGACTTTTCACCAATAGAAGCAACTTTTGACTTGACACGTTACCACGCCTTGCAATATTTTGTATCCCTGATGACACTCACTTAAGTTATTGCTGTCTTTATACGCCATGTCATGTAATTTACAGTCTTCATTTAATTGACTGTTTCCTTTATCCTAACGTTTCAGGCGTTTCTCTAATTTACTACCTGGTCCACGGAATTATACCCAGCAAGCTGTAATTTAATAGGTAGTTCATTAATTAAACTGTTCAAAAAACCTCTGCCTCTCCTTCTCGCACGTTGTTACAAATCATTATAATAATTTCTTTAAGCAACAAACATATTTATATGTAAAACTCTTGAATCTCAATAAGTTTTTTCTGTCGTTTACTATTTCTATATATTATAACTACCGTGTAACCGTAATAGCTGCTTAAGGGTATATTTTTGTTTCCCAATGAAAAAAATGGAAGACTGAAATTTATTTAAAACGTTTATTACACTTATACATAAATGTTTACTATATGTTACAGTTAACATATATCTTATCTTAAAATTAATGCAATTAATAGAATTAATACAAGTTTTAAAAATAACTAGCACTTAAACTACCTTTAAATAATTAAAAAGATAGTTTTCATACCAATATAACATATTCAATAATATAGCATTCTATTGATTTATTCTTTCAGAAACTATTATATTATGAATATAAGATATAAATTTATTTTCCAAATTGGCAAGTTTACATTTTGTTATACACTCGTTCTCATTTTCAGTAAATACTACATAATCATGTTTGCTACAACATCTAGGAGGTAATTCTAACAATCCAGATGTGTGCATAACATCATGCCAATTTACTGAAACAAAAGATTTGATAACGCAAGTTCTAATGTAAGATAACATTTCCAATTTAATTAAAACTTCAATTTCATAATTAACTATAACATTAAGAGTAAATAACTCGTCAATTTCATATTTGGTAAACTTGAATACATTTTCGTTACTATTTTCCAATTCTTCTTTAAACAAAATCCCTGTTGCATTTGATGCTAAACTTATAGAGTCAGATATTACAGAAAACATATAATCTGAATCAACTTGTTTTCCATCACCGTTCCTTGCTATGGTTGATGTTTTGGTCTTGTTTACTAATAGTTTTGCCTGGATTAATTTTTCTCCAGTCGTAATGGATAACCAATCATTCTTAGTTAACACGATTATTTGTTGTTTAGAATCACGATTTACATGTCCCAATTGAACTATTGAATTTAAATCTAAACTAACACATGATCCTATTTCAATAAACTTTCAATAATTACAATTATTTGTATAAGCACTTAACAGATGCCGAACACAATTTAAAAGATTCTTTATTCTAGCACTTTGTTCTGAACATAATAGTTTCCTATTAATGTAATCTTAATATAAATTATTGGTATTCTCATTATTCACGTAATTTATATTCATATCATGTGGCATCATTAGCATTCTGCATTGTTAATGTAAGTAATGCAGCAGAAGAGATAACATTCTAATAATCGTTTTCATTTCTGTCTTCAAAATAATGTATATTAAATATCTTAAAAAATGAAGAATTTTTTAAATTAGCCATTTTATGAGACTGTTATTACATTTAAGATAAAACTGAAGTTTTGTCCGAATAGATTTAAAGTTTACCTGTCACTGACAACATTTTTATTTCTTTATATTATATTCCCACCCTGACTGGCTAACTACGAATTGTAAGAGGGAGACTAACAAAGAACCTAACCGACCTGTTCCCACCTGTCGGATAAATGGCATGCAAGTGGTGTAAACAATATAAAGCGTAGCTCGAAGGGTAAGAGGATAGTATATACGGGGTGTTTCGCCTAAGAATCGACACAATGCAGGAGCATGTAGGAAAACCAAAAATATAATGATTTAATGCAACTTACCTTAAAAATTTGTATCACTAATAAGTTATAGGTCTTCAAAGTTGGGTTTCAAATTTCGAGAAAAATCAATATATCAGTCATAGTTGAACTTGGAAAATCCAAATTTGGTATGCATTGTGAGAGTAGCAAGGGAATTGATCCACAGTAAGTAGAATTCATTTGAAGTATTTTAAAGGGCTGATAGAGGATTATGCACCCTTAAAATGTGACAGAACCTTTTAAGCCGTTGGTGGACTCAAAAAATTGTTATTTTGTTTTATGGAGAATTTAATTATAAAACTTTGTTTACTCTTGTTATTGTTCGAAAAACTTTGTCGTTTCATGAAAACCGGAATTAATAAAATCACGTATTTTAGCGATATTATTTAAAATCATTGAAATTTTAAAAGTGTGCTATAAAATAGACGTCAAACGTGACAATCTAGAAAAAAGTTATAGTAGGAATAATTTAATTAGAAAAACAAACAATTTAAACAACAAAAATGACAGATTTGCACTAAGTTATAAAAATTGTTCAAAATGACCACCGTTTTCTCTCAGACATAAATTTATTCTTCCTCGAAAATTGAAGTCTACTCTTTCCAATAACTGCCGATTGTTTCGAATTAAATTGCACTTGTCCGTAATGCGATTCCACAATTTTGCTCGGGTAGTAACTGTCGAGGAATACACAAATTACTTTATCGTTCCCCAAGCAAAGAAGTCACATTTGTTTAGATCTGGTGATCTTTGGACGTGATATGGGTGTAGTAGATTACGTCTGATAACTAGGTGCAGAGAAGTATGTGATATACTAGTTTGTCAATATAAATTTCTAGTACTAATATGTGCTTCATCGCCAATTGTGTCTAAACTAAGTTCTTCGTCTTGTACACTTCTTGCAATAGCACGTTCTCGTTTGTTACTGAAAAACTTGTCTGTTTCTCGAGCCCGTCTTTCAACATTGGAAAATGTTTCTCTATGGGGTATAACGCGATTAAGACATCTTCGCCTATATTCTTCAACACTTCTTCTGCAGTTTTCTTCACAGATACCTAACACTAATAGCATGTGAACTTGTTTGCTAAACGAAAACTTCCCGGTCATTTTCAAAACACTCAGCAAATAACTACTATAGTTCAATAACTTTTTCTCTAGATTGTCAAGTTTGACGTCTATTTCATAGTACACTTTTAAAATGTCGATGATTTTAAATAATATCGCTAAAATACGTGATTCTATTAATTCGGGTTTTCATGAAACGACAAAGTTTTTCGAAAAATAACAAGAGTAAGCAAAGTTTTAGAATTAAATTTTCCATAAAAACAAATTATAACTTTTTGAGTCTACCAACAGGTTAAAAAATTATGTCACATTTTAGGGGTGCATTATCCCTTCAATTGAATTATGATTACTGTTGATTAATACTCTTTCTACCCTTACAATGTATACCAAATTTTGTTTTTCTAAGTTGAACTGTAACTGATATATTAATTTTTGTAGAAATTTGAAACCCAATTTTGAAGACCTATAACTTCTCAGCGATGCAAATTTGGTTCCCCTAGACGTTCTCGCTCCGTGTCGGTTCTTAGGCGAAACACTCTGTAGAAACAGCTTGTTAACATTTTTATTCGCAAAAAACGACCAAAAACACTTTTACAAATAAAATTGAATGTTTTTTAAATTCTTAAATTCTTAAATTCTTAAATTTTTAAATTTTTAAATTTTTAAATTTTTAAATTTTTAAATTTTTAAATTTTTAAATTTTTAAATTTTTAAATTTTTAAATTTTTAAATTCTTAAATTCTTAAATTCTTAAATTCTTAAATTCTTTAATTCTTTAATTCTTAAATTCTTAAATTCTTAAATTCTTAAATTCTTAAATTCTTAAATTCTTAAATTCTTAAATTCTTAAATTCTGTTCTTACAGTTTCAAATCCATTTAATAATACTCAAGTCCAACAAATCAAATTCAGTAGGTACTTTTATATTCAAGTTCACTTTACAATTTGAAATTTATTTAAAAAATATTGCTGTAAATAAGTTTAGGATTTTAAAATTCCGTTTACGATATCAAATTCCTTTTAAAAGCATTTTTTATAAATAAAATTGAATATTTTTTATATTAAAAGCTTTTCCTAAAAATACAGGAAGTTTACGTTTACATCTTTAAATCCATTTAAAGAATATTGGTATAAATAAATATATGATTCCGAAATTCTGCTTACGACATCAAATTCATTTTAAAGTCATTTTTATAAGTATAATTCTTATATATATTCCAGTCTCCTTTTATATAATAAAATTTTCCTTTTATAGTTTCCAATCTATTTAAAAATATTAATGTAAATAAGTTTACGATTTCAAAGATTCTGTTTACGATACCAAATAGGTTTTCAAAAATTATTTTTATAAATAAAACGGAATGTTTTTATATTCAAAGCCTTTCTTAAAAATTCTGCCGTAAATAAGTAATGTACACGCAATGAAACTGATTACTTATACTTTCTCAATACCAAACTTAAAATCTTAAAGTTTTTCAAAGTACTGACTAATCCTGATCCTTTCTTTCATTACAGTAATAACTATATAGAATAATAACTGTATTACAAGAATTACTATATACGCTGATTACAGTATAACAGCCGTTTGAAATCAAATAGCTATGACAAGAGATTTTCTTTCTCATTCTGTTTGATTTAACTTTAAATATATCTCTCTTTCTTTCTACTTTTCCAATGCTAAACTTAAAATCATTATATCCTTTTTTTATTTCTTGCAGTAATAACTATATATATATATATAATAGCTGTATAACAACTATACCTGTATTAACAGTTATTACAGATTTTCTTTTCTAACATCGCATTGCTGTTATGCGTTAAGCATACATCGTGAAGATAGCAAATTGGATCCTTTCCAACTATCTCTAATATTTTGTCTGCAATTTTATTTTGCAGTAACTCGAAATGGTTTTCAGAATTTAAATTTCCTTCTATAAAAATGGGACCATCAATTTTATTCTTTAAAATACCTCCCCACAGACATTTACCTTTTAAGGATACCGGGTGCGAAACGTAATAACAATATCTCGGTTTTC
>JAHWXV010246730.1:0-22172 GCA_024586415.1 Phrixothrix hirtus | reverse complement strand
CAGTGTTTAGCTTCGCAGTATAGGAGAACCACGCCTCGCTCCACTGTAGCTTTGACGGCCGTCGCTAAAACACTGGTATTTCTGCCACATGCGTTATTGCGATTTCGTAGTGTGACATCTGCTGCGTTTAGGTATCAAAAAGTTTAATTTCGAAGCCACTAGCTAAAGGCTACGATCAAACGAGTCTATCCTACCGTACAATCGGTATATCATTCTGACTTTAATTTAATCATGGATAAACGGATACTAATTACGAAAGCAGATTCCATAGGAAAATCTGGTTACCTATGTTGAAAGGATTCGTTAATTTGCCCAAATCCATCAATTCACCTCTGGGATGATTATAAATTGTCAAGCTTCTCTAAGCCGAGGATAAATTCCAACCGCCCCCACTTCCTTTGGATACTTATAAGGTAGAAAGTTTCAAGTTTAGAATGCAGAACGTGTAAATAATTGTTTTAAAATTTAATATTAAGATTAGCTCGTCCTGTTAAAATGTTAGTGCACCTTTACTATTATGTAGGAAGCCGAATGTCATCTCGTATAATATTACTAGAAATTAATAAGTGCTCCCTTATCTTTCAGTAAAGCGTTATTTCAATTATTATGCGTAGACCAACAGAGGTAAGCTTATTCTGCATAATAACTAATTATATAAATAATTGAATCTGTGAAACATTATTAGTTCATGTATGTGATGTTTAGTCTATATACATTAAACCTTTTCTTTACAAGTAGATTGTAACATGTAGATGTTTCTTTAAGTTGTAGTTTTTAAATTGGGGTATAAAAACACGTAGATTATAAATATCAAGCTTATGCAAATATTTAGATTTGTCATAATAAAGTTAAACTTATTAAAATTGTATTTCGACAGGATAATTTCAAATGATTGGAATGACTTCACAAATTCACTGTAACATATTTTTTTGACGTATTGTCACAAAACTTCAAAAATATCTAGAACAACTCAAAATGTGTTTCTTTCATTGCAGGTAAACTTCATATTTCTATCACGAAGGCGCAGCAGTGAGTCAAAATGGCATCTGGCGCAGGGAAAGCTTATGCTGTGCTGGAGTTTCGTGCACAGCAGTCTGCTATAACAGTGCAACAACATTTTAGAAAGAAATTTAACAAAGATCCACCAATTGCCAACTCCATTCGCCGATGGTATGCTCAGTTTAAAGCTTCCGGTTGTCTGTGTAAGAGGAAATCGACAGGTCGACCTAGAATGAGCGAGGAAAGTGTTGATCGCGTGCGGGAAAGTTTTCTAAGTAGCCCACAGCAGTCGACTTACAGAAATAGTCATGCTTTGGACATTCCACAACCGACCATTTGGAAGATTTTACAGAAATGCCTTAGGATGAAGCCTTACCGCTTGCAATTGTTACGAGCCCTGACACTCGGTGACAGAGACAAACGCTTAGAATTTTCGGCACATTTGCAAGAGCTTATGGAAGAAGAATGGTGCAATTTGTTGTTCTTTTTCATTGTTTTGGTTGCCGTTCTTTTGCTAACGTGTTTTGTTTATTTTATCATGCCTAGAGTGCGGCAACTAGGATATTACGATCAATTAAGCGAATTTGACGGATGTCGAATTATTAGTTTGCGCGAAGCAGATTTTTCATTTGGCGAAACTGTTAAACGTGTTAATCAAAATCGATCTACTGTAATGCAAATGTGTCCCGCAAGGTTTAAAGACGGCTAGCAATATCGTAAAAGAGGAACCGAGGCTTCAAGAAGAATGAATGAGCGTCAATATCGTTAGTTAAGAGAACTGGCATTTAGGGAATGATTTTCCTCTGCTCGGGCAGTTAGTGACCAATGGTTGGGTGAAGAAGGTCGCCTTGTATCCCTTAGAACAGTTTATCGCCGAATCCGAGGTTTTGAGTTAACATCATATCGACCGCAACTTACGCTTCATTTAATTGCAGAACATTGTCAGCAACGGTTACAATGGTACAAAGAAAGATCTCATTGGAATCTTGAATGGTATTGTGTTGTCTTTAGTGACGAATGTATATTTTGTTTAGGAAAGCACAACGGTCGTATGAGAATCAGGAGGAGACGGGCTGAACGACGGAATCTTTGATTTGTAGTTGAGAGGTACGAAACCGCCCTGTGAGTGTTATGGTTCGGGGTGCGATTAATTATGACATCAGTTCTTCCTTGGTGTTCATTTGAGGCAATATAACATCACAACGGTATATTGCAGAGGTGGTTGAAACACATCTTCTGTCATACTTACAAGAGCTCGAAGATCCATTATTCGAGCAAGATAATGCACGTCCACATGTAGCAAGGTTCTGCTTGAACTTCTTTGAGCAGGTCCAGATTCATCTTTTGTACTGGCCTCCAAGATTTCCAGATTTTTCTCCTATTGAACATGTATGGAACATAATGGGCAGAAGGTTGCGAAATTTGCAGCGTCCTCCTTTGGCTTTGGAGGCCTTGAGATATGAGGTGCAACTTGCACCCTAAGACGATGGATAAACCACCTTATTCAATCAATATCTCGGCGTATAAATGAATATGTAATTTGGAGGAGCCGCACCACACACTCTTCTTTAAATACTGAAAATAGCTACCAACTTCATTTTTTTAAACATAACATACCAAATTCCTTTCCAGATTCTGATGCAGCATAAAAATCAAAGTGAGTTTACCTAGTTATATTATCCTAGCATTTACACTTTTTGCGACATAATTTTTTATCTTACTGGAGGCCGAAATCACGTTTCACTGAAAAATGGATCTCTGGAAGTGTAACTTCTGTAGCCGTGAGATTGTACAACTGTAGGACGTAACAGTGGAATACTTTTCTACCAAAAATCTTAAAAACATCTTGGTGTAGGGGGTGGAGTTGTAGTTCATCCACGGACTACACAAATCAAATTTGCCACAAAGTCAATTTTTTCACATGAATCACCATATCACTAATCAACTATTCCTATACCTATCTTCAACAGTTTCTGAGTTATGGACACGTCGCACTCAAAAGGTTTTTGGTTTTTGCCGTATTCCTAGTAACCTTTGACTACCATATTGACAATATAGAATTGCTGATATTGACTTAAATTACCAATTTTCAAAAGTTTTCTAAGTCTATCGAGATTTACTGTAGTTTTATGATATTCTAAAGTATTTTTTACATTATTATTATGTTGGTTCGCGCTTTATTCTTGTACTAGTGCTACAAATTTTCCCTATTAGTGTTTTAAATTCGCGAATTACTGTTGCTAAGTGTACCTATTAACTTTTCGTGTATGTTTGGTGGTTTGCTAAATTTGATTTAATTGTTAATACATAATTTACAAGATGGAGTTTTCGAATTCGGACATTAAATTTATTTTTTATTCATGGATAACGCCATCAAATAATTAGCGTACCTGCATGTCATTTAATGAAATATTTCTCATTTAAGCCCCACGGCTGAAAAAGTGTTCAATAGAATCGTCACAATCAATCCTTGGAAATCTTGGACAAGTTAGAAAGTCACAGTTATTACTTAAACCCGTCACATGAAACTAAGTAGCAGAAATTGCTGTTCTAAACCATTTTTCAGTAAACTTGTATACACCAATTCGATCAGTATAACGCGATTTGATCATTATCGTAATTCAATTCAAATAGTTTTAAAAAATCATAAAATGCATAATTTTAGATTTTTTCTATGCAAGCCTTAGACATTGATTATTCAGGAAACCGCGTCTAATATTGTGAATTTATGATAGTAAAAATGCCAAAAAATTACAGTTTTCTAGAAAAAAGTTATTTGGTCTGACGAATCCAAATTTAGCAATCAAGATGTTTTTAATCGAAACAGTGTATACATTTGTGCTACAGAGAACCCTCAGCAACAAAGTTTAATTTCAATGTATTCGCTATGTTAAAGAACACTACATGTTTTTATTATATGTACGACGAAAATTTAAGTGATCAAAAATATTTAAACATTTTAGGAAACCAAGTTGATGTATTTCTTGAAAATTTGCCCTTGACACAGTTTGCTACATGCTGGTTACAATTGCAAAGTGCCCGAGCTCATTGAAATATTCACATTAGTCAATATTTGAGAAATATATATGATGATAGATAGATTCGTCGTATTGGTACATGGGAGTGGCCAGCAAGGTCACCAGATGTAATACCCGTAGATTCTTATTTATGCGGAAAAATTAAAGCAGAGGTATACAACATTCCGGATCAAAACATGAACAAGTTGCGAGCTTTAATTATCAACTCTTTTAACAGGAACGGAAGGAATTAAATTAAGAATTTTTAAATGTTCTGAGGTTAATGGTTCTAATTTTGAACGTCTTTGAATACATAGACGAGAAAGTACATTATTATTTTTTATGTCACTTATTATCAGTCTGCAAATGGTAAAAATGCCAAACCCATAGTGTGGTCGAAACATGTTCATAACCCAAAAATTGTTGAAGATAGGTATAGGAATATCTGATAAGAATTGAAGCCCTATTAAGTTCTTTGATATTTGATATGATATAAATGTACCCATTTGTGTAGTCCGTTGACGGGCGTCGATTTTTCAAAATGTTTGCTAAATAAGTGTTGCACTATTACGCCTTATATCTGTAAATATATCGCTGCTGTAGTATTTACGGTTCACGTGATGTCAATTTTTCAGTGAAACGTGATTTCAGCTCTTGGTAGGGTAAAAGAATTGTATATGGAACTCTTTTGTCACACTGCAGATACGTTTCAAGAAAACCATGTAAACAATCATGTAACAAAGATACTAAGTATAGGGTTGTTACTTTCAGATATTTTAAGTACTTATATTTTATGCCCCATGCATTCAGAAAAAATTATTAAAGAGAAAGAAAACAGCTTTAATTTGGGCATAATCGAGTTTAGAAAATTCTTGGAAAACTTCTGATTGGTAATATGTATGGTCACATGCTTCATACCAGTTTGTAATGACATTCAGTACATTTATTCCAGTTCTAATCATTTTACAGATAATTGCAACATGTTTTGATAAACATTCAGCGTAAATGAAATTGATAAAAAGACTCCATTCTAATTTATTAAATTAGATTTAGTTGTGTTTATTATGCACCTTTCCAATGTTTTTGCTGAAGTATAAATTATCAAAAAGCCGTAAAAACTTAGTTATTTTTAAACTAAAAGCTGTATTGAAAAACTAAAAACACATATTCCTTTGTAATGCGCTTTTGAACCTTCTGGTAAAGTGCAAGCTTCTCAACTTTACAGACAATTTGAAATTACTTATTACTCAATTTTAGAAATATTATGAAGAAAAATAAGTGCATAGATTTAAAAAGTACGTACCCAGTGCTTTGCGACAATTGGATTTGGAATTTTTTTGCGAAAACCATCTTGGAACAATTTTATTAAACCTAAATATTATCACTAATAATTATTTGTTTTTAGATTAAAGTATATCTGATATTTTAATACAACTCCTGACTGTAATTTTTTAGGAGCGCTTGTAAATAAAAGTTAGGTTATTTAATTGCGACAGTATAGATTAAGAAACCATTTATAGTAAGTAGATAGAGTGAAATTCGATAAGTTGTTCTAATTTGTTATGTCAGCAAATGCATTTGTATTTTTCTTGATTGAAACGAATTAATTGTGACAAATGTCAGCAGTTCATAAAATGTTTTTATGTGCAAAATTTTTCAAACTGGGTTTAGTGGAATTTATTAGACTTAAAAATGTGTCTCTTCTAATACGCAGAGTTGGGCATTTTAGTTTCAACAATCATTTCAAATCAACCTTGTATGTGGAAATAGGGAGAGGTGTTCCAAAATTTTAAGAAAGCATGTTGTAAGAGCAAAAAACTATATCTGGTTCTAAAAAAGTCGCGCTAAAGAAGAAATAACGCAAACCTATGTTATATTAATTCTACAAAATATATATAAGACGTAGTAAAATGAAATCAATTACTTTTGCATAGAATTTAAGGCTTTATTTAGCATAGTTAGAATGATCTGACTTAAGTCGAATATACACCGTTTCGTTCGAAACCTTGTTGCTATTTGGAAGATAATTCCATTATGCCTCTCTTATAGAAACCCTCGTCCCTATTGGCAAAAATCTGGTACAGTCGATTTGCATAAGTTTCTCTTGAGGCGAAACATGTGGTAATCACTTACTACTATGTCCGAACTATAAGGTGAATGCACAAGAACTTCCCAACCAAGACCGCAGAGTTACTGCAAGTCACTATCGATATATGTGGCCTAGCGTTGTCTTGATGGAACACAGTTCCTCTCCTATTGGTCAAAGCTGGCCGCTTCTGGCCAATTGCTACCTTCAGACGGTCCAATTGTTGACAGTACAGATCCGAATTAAGAGTTTGACAGTAGGGGAGCAGCTCATAGTAGATGATTCCCTGCCAATCACACCAAACACAGAAAAACCTTCCTGACCGCCAATGCTGGCTTGGCCACCGTTTGCGCCGGCTCACCGCGATTCGACCACGACCATTTTCACTTGACGTTATCGTAGATAACTCACTTTTCATCACCAGTCACCATCCGCTTTAAAAATGGGTCAATTTTGTTGCAATTCGCACATAGAAATTCGGTACATGAGATTTGCTTGCGTTAACTTTTTTTATCCAACCTTATTCATGTAGTTCCAAAAGGTTTTTTGTACCACGTTTAGCTCCTGAGCAATCGAAACAGTGCTTACATAACGGCTGGACTCGACGATTTTTATTATTTTATCGACATTTTCGACAATTGGCCTTCCATAGCGTGGTGCATCTTTGACATCAAAATTACCGGAACGGAATCGACAAAACCAAAATTTCGCGTGATTGGCTGTTACAGTATCAGGATGATAAACTTATCATTCTAACATCATCTAGCATAACCCGATCTCACTTATACAACACGAGATACAAATTATTAAATTCATCTATTGGAAAATAATGGATTTCTTTTCACTCCACCTTTTATTTCATGCATATATTATTAAAATATTATTAAAATAGGATAACTTTTCTAAACCGGACATTTACAACAACATTACTTTTACTAATTGTAAGAAATGATCAAAAGCTCAAATTACATTGGCAAAGGCACCAAGAACTTAAGACACTTCAGTTTATATAGAAACTGCCGAATTTTACAAACAGCAACGAATATAGGAATTATGTGTTGTACGAGTAGTTTGTAAACTTTACATGACTAAATCTGAATAGTTTTTTCTGCGTCCCGCGAACTGAATACTGAACACAAAATACAATCTTAACTCAATGATGAAATGCTTAATTCAATAAAATGGAACTGATACGATATAATAAAATTGGGCTGTTCCCCCAATTCTATTTTATTTTTGTATATACACATGGATAGTGTGAGCTTCAGTTTTCATATGCAGTTATTTTTTTTAAGCCACCGTAAAAACTTGGATTTTTTGTAATTTTGGAATTCATGTTATATTCGTGCAAAATAAAAGTATTTGTTCCTTTTTGTGAACCGGATTATTTCAAAATGTGTAAGAAGGACTACGTAAAAAAAGGCGTATCTCAAAAAGTCCAAAAAAATGGGTGATTCTACATTCACTTTCATGCTGACTTAGAATCAGAAAAGCAATTTGGTATGTTATATTTAAAAAATAAAGTTGATAGCTGTTTCTGATATTTCAAGAAGAACGGCCATCTTGAAAATGTTTTCTGTCGATAGATCACATCGCATTAGGTGCTAATGGAAAGTATGGTTTTCGTGTTTTTCTTAGTTTTTCGTATACTTCTAAACTGCCATGATCATGGGACACCTTGTATATAGGTACTATTTACTTATACGCTTAAAGTTATGTAAATGTGGAAGATTGATTTTGCCTTAAATATCAATAATACAATTGATAGAATAATAGGGAAGTCAGGATAATACGTGTGCATAATAGTTATGGATTCCATTGTATAAGTTTCGCTAACTTAGAGTATGTTACTCAGAAATAACTTAATAGTTTAGTAAACCTTCTGTGATGCGAATATTCAGCAACAATCGGTGCAGTGGTTGGTTGAGTTACTAAATGAATACATTGATTCTATTCTACAAAGTTCTGAAATTCATTATTTTAATTTGGGGCCTCTTTAACTGCCTAAATTTGCATTTTCCAGTTGAAAATTTAAATTAAAAATAATTTTTGATTTCATTTAATGACAGTAATTGAAATTTTACATATTTAGTTATTAATATAATCAATTTTTGCTTATATCTATGGCATATTTTAAAATTTTCATTTTAATTCTAGAGATCTTAAAATTTTATTTTAGTTGGCCATTTCTTTTTAAACAAATGTTTAACAGGTTGACTGCCATGTGCACCAAATAGGTACACGGTGTCATATCCAAGCATTGATTTAAAAAATCCCACGTATAGGTCCAGTGGACAACAAAAAATAATTTTAAATTGCTTTCTTAATCTAATTTTTAGTTAATAATATACCTCGTTAGAAGTTTTATTGCATTTTTTAGTTTTGTATGAAAAATCCACTCTGTACACCAGTATGGTGCACATGCCCTCAGGATTTGTTCGTTTTGACCTTGTTCGTTTGGACCTTGTTGGTTTCCGATTCTGCGTATATTAAAGACGCCATATGTTGTCGGTTTCGACAACTTTATCACAACTGCACGTTTTATTAGTGTGTTCACATTCAAGATGGATGACGGTGAAAATGATCGCGTGCTTAGTTTGTTCCACGAGGTTCCTACGCCTGCTGCTTCCAGTGAAAGTGAATTTTATGACAATGACGCATACCCCAATTTTATTAGTAATCAAAGTGATGAGCAAACATTAAGTAGTAGTGACAGTGATGTTGTTCAGATGTTATAAATCCACCAACAATCGTAAACGCACCAAGTTATATTTGGGGAACACCGAATCTTTCAAAAATTGAAAATATTATATACAATGAAGATAGTGAAGACATAGGAATCGTTGATAAGAAGTCTTCCAACAAGAGAGATAAAAGAAACGTTTTGGTACTAACCACTAAGCATGTTGATGAAATTACTGACGTTCTAACTCGAAGTGGAGTTAAACGTGAACTATGCGCCATTATAAACTATATATCTGACTAAATGGCATCTTACAAATTACAGAATTTAAGGAATCGTTGATAAGAAGTCTTCCAACAAGAGAGATAAAAGAAACGTTTTGGTACTAACCACTAAGCATGTTGATGAAATTACTGACGTTCAAACTCGAAGTGGAGTTAAACGTGAACTATGCGCTATTATAAACTATATATCTGACTAAATGGCATCTTACAAATTACAGAATTTAAGGAATCGTTGATAAGAAGTCTTCCAACAAAAAGGGAACACACTTTAGCATATGCAAAACGTTATGTTTTAGAAAAAATAAATAAAAGAGAAAGGTATCAAAATTGCTACAAGGAGGCAACTGGACGTCATTCAAGAAACGAAGCGCAACAAATAGCAAAATGAGTTTGGACCCGTTACCCGATTTGTTGCAAATTTTTACGTAACGTTTTTTTCTTTAAATTACTCTTATCTATATGTTAACTGCCTATTTAGTTTGATTTATTTAGTAATTAATAAAGTTCTGTTTATCATTAAAAAAATAATCTTTTGATACATTATTCCTTACAATCCGTGACAAAAACACATGGGCACATTTTAAAATTTTGGTCTAGGCCCAATGGTTAAATTTTCCATCTATAATCTTAACTGTGTGTACCAGTAGAGGCCCATAGTCAACTTGATTAAATTGCACGCTGTGCATATTTACCGAACGGCAAGTACTGCTGTGAACACAATGAATGGCAAGGTACCAAAATGCAGCTAAATATGCGGTAGATTTAGATATGTATTAGTTTTATGGAATAATTATAAAACTAGAAGAAATTATAATTGCATAATTAGCAATGGGAGTTCAGGCTAGAATAGTGAAAAAGTGAAAGTCGAATAATAAACAATTGTGGCGAAATACGACGTTGTGTCAAATAAAATCCGGATTGAGTTTGTAAAACTGTTTTTATTGTAAAAAATTACTATCAAACATTATTTCTCTACGTTATCTCTTTGCTTCTCAGTATACCTTGTTCGTCTATCCACCAAAGCGTCAATTCCATCCTAGAAAAACATTTTTGGCTGCTTGCGGAACCATTTATGCACCGCGACTTTACGCTTTCGTCTTCCAAAAAATGCAAGCCACCTAAATCCTTTTTTAATGCTCAAAAAAGATGGTAATCACTTAGCGCTAGATCGGTAGAGTACGGTCGATGCTTAATCACTGTAAAACTGAGATTTTTAATTGTCTGTTGAGTTATATTCGCACCATGACGACGAGCGTTGTCATGTTGAAGAAAAACACCTTTTGGCAAAAGTCCACGGAGTTTCGTCCTTATTTCTGGTTTTAGGGATTCTTTAAACAGACTACCGTAGGCACTGTACTACCCCTAGTTAAGTAATCTTCAACAATGATACCAGTTTTGTCCCAAAATACCGTCAACATTACTTTTCCTGCGGACAGTGCGACATTGAGTTCTCTTGGTTCCGGCGACGATGCATGGCGCCATTCTTTTCCTGACTGTTTGTACTCAGGTTGATAGCTGTGTACCCAGCTTTCATCATTAGTCACTATTCTGTTCAGAAAAGCTTCCCAGTCTTTCTGATATCGCTGAAGTTGAGCAACGCATGCTTGAAGGCGTTGTTCCTTAAGTTGAACAGTCAACTGCTTTGGAACCTATCTTACGCGGCTGTGCGAAGTTAGCCCCCCCTTTAGAAAAAGTTAAATTTTTCTTCTTGTAAACGTTTATACATCATTTTCCCACGAATGTCCCTTTGGAATTTTTGTTTGCCCCTATCTAGTTTAAAAAAGATAAGCACTTCAAGTCTAGGGGGCTAACTTCAAGCTAGCCCGCCCCCTTATTGCAAGTATTATATTTTTATAGTGTAAATGTTTGCCCATCATTTGCCCATGAATATTCCTTTGAAATTTTCGTTTGCCCCCATCTAGTTTAAAAAATATAAGCAATATAATTCGGGGAAGCGAAGTTCATACTAATCGCCCTTCAATCTTATTGAAAAATGTACATTGTTTGTATTGTAAATGTTTGAGCATCACTGTCTCATATATGCCCATTTAGAATTTTCATTTGCCTCCGTCTGGGTTAGAAAATACAACCAATTCAAATCTGGGGGTGAGGCTAATTCCACACTAACTCTCCTCCCGTTTATTGCAAAATACATATAAATGTTCATTGAATATTTTATTTTGATTTTCAAATAATGTAGAGTTGTGCTTTTATATACTTTTATATAAGGCGTCCCACTTAAACTAAATTTGAAGTTACATGAAATTTAAAAAGTAGGTGTGCTTTGCTTGAAGGTCTATAGGAAAATTTTATTTTACTTTATATAAGGTGTTCCACGTATGGGTGACATAGGTCAACTCCTTTTTTTTAAATAGGACGCTATTCTAATTTCTGCAAATATGTTATTTGTCATAAAATTTTACATTTATTGATATAGGGTTTAGTGCACATCCGAGCGATTATCTACATATATGCAACATCATGTATGACTCAAATTAAGATTTTATAGAGAATACAATAAAGAGCAAACATATTTTTATATTTTTATTACTGGTTCTGAATTATGGAGCTATGAAAGAATCGGGCTTAAGTGGACGATCCTGTATACTTTGTGTTCGTAGCCTGCAAAAAGCATTCTATAAAATAAAAACCCATAGTTATGTATTTATTCATTACTTACTCAAAGTGCTGAACTTGGCGTGCAAGCTTCGAGTTCTATCAATGAAAACGTTGTAAAAGAAAACTTACCCGATTGAAAATTAGAAAACGTATTTACAACAAATGTTAACGATAACATAATCAGTAGTAGACCAATTGTGGACATTAGGCATGCTTTTCAATCAATTGTTGATCTGGGGCATGATGGTTTTGAATGTAAGCTACGAACCAAAAAATGAGAAATATGCAACATTAAAACATCATTTTAACTGAAAAGTCAAGCAATACCGAAATTAATACATGTGCAGTGACCGGAATATTAGTTACAGGGAATGGATTTTTGCATTTTCTGAATTGCGTGGCGCTCTGGATGTAACTGAGATGTCCCCGTTGACATATAGAAAAAATGTAGAACCTGTTTAGAAGATATTGTAAGACAAAGGGTTCAATGGAATGAGGACGTCTGGGCACGAAGAGGGTGAATCAGCTATAGCGGCGGGAAAACTTGGCAGTAATGGGACAGAGTAAGACGCATTTTCTGCGGTTGGTTACATTATTGGGACTAGAGCGAAGAAAGTTTTACACATAGAAGTAACGAATAAACACTGTTCAGTACGCCATCGTAATAATGTTAACAAGCCATAAAAAAACAGCAAAGTATAACGACTCCATAGGATCTGTAATAGTTTTAGAAGGATTTAAATTAGTTTTGGAAACATATGGCTTGAAATACGCTAAAATTATTGCTGATGGCGATAGCAGGCTTAAAAAAGGATAATCGGCAATAAACGTTACGATCAGCATTTTCATATAGAAAGAAATGGATGTTGTAATCAGTAATTATTGTAAAAATCAGAGACTTGCACAAAAATACGCATATAAGTAAGTTAGACGTTTTTTTAGAAATAATAATATTTTACGTTTACGCACAGCAGTAGTTAGTGCTGTGAAACACCGAAAGGAAGAAAATAATTCAATTTATATTAAAATAATTATTCTTAAAGAAGGTACTTTGAATGGTCTAAATCAGTGTTTCTCAACCTGTAACGAATCGTGCCCCCTTCAATAAAACCAACATCAAAAAACGCCCACATGGGGGCGATATCGTCAACGTTGAGAAACACTGGACCTGTGTTTCTCAACCTCGAACGAATCGTCGCCCCCTTGAATAAAACCAACATCAAAAAACGCCCACATGGGGGCGATATCACCCACGTTGAGAAACACTGGTCTAAATCATGATAATTGCAAAAATGGAGATAATGAATATAAATACTTTTGCAGGGGACCTAAGACGAGGAAGCATAATTAATTTTATTTTCTTCAGAATACCACCGTGTAAGCGCGTCTGAAATTCTTACAACATTTGGTATTTCTTCGGAAATACCCGGTATACATATAAATAAATTAATAATAAAACCCAATCGGTGAATCACCGGTACCATTTTTATGTTAAAATTATAAACATAAATCGTTAAATTTTACAAAGCCTTCACTAATAACATTTAGCAATATTCAAAAATCCCAGTTCACGTTTTGTAAAACACAAGAGCTTTTTCTTCAAAGTAATACAACAACAGCTTTCGCACGAGACGGGTACGATGCTAAAAATAAATGTTAACCACCGATTCCCCCTTCCCGTAAGTTCAAGGAGAGACTTTTTCGAAATGAGTTCAGAGCTAACTACCGTGAGGTCAGCGTGCGTTTTTCTGTTCTTCAAAGGTGTCAGTTCACTTTAATTGAGCCAACGCTGTGGTTCAAGAAAATTCATACATGAAGAGTTATCCCGCTTAGCGTTACTATCGTATCGAATCTGTGGGAATTCAATAATACAGCGCCTGTCAGCGAATCTTTAGGGAATCCGTTTATTTTTCACCCATGTCCGTTCAAGGGTTTGAGACATTGCTGTGAAGTACGCTATAGGTACGATATAATTGAAGCCGACGCCTTGACGCGACCACGCTGCCGACGAATTCGAAATCGTTAGACCCCGTATACACGTAAGCCGAGTTTTCTTGTCAATAAACTTACGGTCAAGTGGTGATCCTAAATAAACACCCCTTTCAATTGCTATTTGATTACGACTGGACAGTTAGTTCGACCATATCATATGTCAAAGGCGATCAAAGTAACAGATAGTAATAACGAAAACTGATATTAGCTTTTTGTTATCCATATTTTTTTTATTGTTTATCGTAATAAGACCTTTGCATAAGGGTCGATTGTGTTATCTAGATTAGTACTATTTGTAACTTATATAAAGCACAGGAGGCCTCTAATGTAGTGATATAATTAAAATTGTTTACTGTAATTTTTCGTCATATTTTAAATGAGAACGAGTTATTTCGTGTAACTGAATGCATTTTAGTTTTCAAATATGATTATATCTAGTATACCTCGTACAATATTCTTTCATTTTGTAATCATAAATACCGATAAATGTGTTAACCAATCCTTTCTTTCAGGGAATTAGTTTAAGTTAAGTAAGTAATACACTGTCACGTATCCTTCTAAGTGAGCTGATCGAAATAATCACCCAGTGGCGTACTTTAAGTCAGTAATTAAGTAGTTAGTATATCGTGAAAAGATCCTACCAATTTTGGTTTGAAATTGGACTCCTTACCATCTATATGCTTAAATAAGGTGACGCCCAAAACTTACGACCTCTTATTCCGACTTTTCGACCTCACGAGCCGCTCCGGAATTGTTCCCTAGTTATTTCTATAAAAAAACGTAAAACCCCCCTTTCTTCACTGTGGCTTCCGGAGCTACTAGCTAATTCAGAGTAATCGGCATCCTAGACAGCCTTTTTGAGCCTAAAGAGCATTTTGGCCCGTTATAACCGCCTATGGAAAAATTGAGAAATGAATAAGCAGGGTAGCCAATAATCCAGCTGGTCTTTTGTATCATGCAGATACTAATGTGGTGGAACATTTTAATTCCTTTGTACATAAGTTAGTTAGAGGTACTCCTTACGAGGTTCCTATGGCTGCAGCCATACATTTTAATCAGAAATTCATTTATAGAAACCATTCAAGAATTAATTTAAATAAAACTGTTAGAATACATACACAGAAATTTTGTACAACAAAACCAGTGCATAAAAAAACAAAACGAAAGAAAATTGGTATAGAACGGGATCACAATTATGAAAATGTTGAAATTAACAATAAAAGCATCAACTCCCTAGATATACTAAAACAAGAAGTATTCAATAATTAAGCAATAACAATGATAACGCTATTGAAGTGTCTACAGGAGGCCAGAACAGTAATTCGCTATTGCTGCAGGAAAAATCAACTGGTTTGATCGCAATTAATCTTTGAAGTATATCTTAAATGTGCTCAAATATCTCAACGGTAAAAACCATTCTTTAAGGGCCCCCCCAATAAATAAATCCACTATTAAAAGAGCAGTAACTAAATTTTTTCAATAAACAATGACGATAATTTTAAGAATCTCTTTAAACTCTTGCAATGAAACTTCCACACTCGACCCCAAAAAACCACGGTGCGAAAAACCCACACGTAACTGGTAAACGCAAAAGACGTAACTGCGAATTATGTGTGAATGCATCAAAATAATATTTTTCCTGTTATCTATATATTTTTGGTAAAAATAAGAAGATAAAGTATAGAAAACTTGCAAAACTACTTTTAAACCGGCAATTTAATTTATGGAAACACTTATAGCGGAACAAAACGCGCTTTGCGCCCCAAAAAGTTGTCTAAAATTCTGATTGCTGAATTAGCTAGCAGCGCCGGCCGCCGCAGTGGAGTAAAGGGGGTTCTACTTTTACTATGATATTAGTTAGGCTAAAATTCAGGAACGGCTTGCAAGTGTTAAAAATCGGGAAAAAGTCGTAATTTTTGAGCTACACCTTACCTAAATATCTTAAAAGGTAAATTTTTTCTAGAAATGAAACTGTGAAAAATCTTATTTCAAACCGAAAGGTTATAATTTTATCGTGTCATACCTACTAGTTAATTACTTAGGGTAAGCCACTGGATAAGTACTTCTAATGAAGTTCGAGTTAGACTTACACTTTAGATATATTTTACTTACTTATGTCTAACGTTTCGCTGTAAGAAAGTTATTGTTACTACGTCCATGGAGGTTTAATAATAAAAGGTCTGCGCTTAATGCTTCGCTTATAATAACACAAAAAATAATATGGTACAGACAATCAAAGAATATTTGAACATTTATTTACCTAAAACTAAAATAATGTACAAAATACGAGACCCCTTTGAATTCCTATAATTTCTATAAATTAATGATAACAAGAACCGACCCCATCTAGTCGTGGACTCAAATTAATTTAAATACTTCAATTAAATATACTTTTGTTCATTAATTAAATTTGACACAAACTTGAATAAAATTGTCTATCCGTTACTGGATTGAAGTAAGTTTTTCCAGCGGACGTTATTACGTGAGTAAAAGGGCGTTAGTTGTCGGATTTCCTGGAGGAATTCAGTGAATTGGAAAATCTAAGAATGTTACTTACTTGAGGTCTCGACGGTCCGCCACCTCAAACAAAAAGTGCGGCCTTTGTTTACTGATTCTATTGTATCTATGCATACTGTCTCGTCGGATCCTAGCCCTCGCTGACAAATCGGACAGGTGATCGACGCTGACCCCAAAAACAAATCTCCTTTAGCGATAATAGGTTGAATTCTCAGTAATTCGTCATCCAATACATAACCATACAAGAGGGTAACTCGTCGATGATTTTCTCAAACTTATTCTAGGCACACGGCCACAGAAGAACGCGATTTCTTTTCGTAACGTCCGAGATTTTACTTGTTAATAGAAGTTTTCTCCTTGAAATTGCAGGGCCACGGGGATCGGTGGTTAACATTTATTTTTAGAAGAATAAACATTTTCACGGGAAAGCTGACGAATTTTTTTAAGAAAAAGCCTGTATGTTTACAAAACATGAACTGGGAATTTTGGATACTGATAAATGTTATTAATAATGGATTTGCAAAATTTAAAGATTTACGTTGATATAAAAATGGAACTGGTAATTCACCAATTATGTTTTACTATTAATTTAATTAAATATATATACCTGGTGTTTCCAAATGAGTACCAAATGTTGCAAGAAATTCAGACGCACTTACACACTAAACTTCAAAGCAAAATTTAACACACTCTTTTGTAAGAATGTCAAAGCAAGGATTGACCGCCTAAATTTTAAAGCAGCATAATTAAGAAATAATATTGTACCCGCACGTACAAAATAAGAGGTGAACAAATTAAAGCGAACGGATTTTAAACGATCTTAAGATATACCGTTAGCCATGAAATAACAGGCACGAATAATCCAAGGCATAACAGAGTGAAGCGTTTAAGTTTATTAATTTACTTAGTTTCAGATTTTATTGATTGGATAACATCCAACTCAATAATAATAATACATTTTCATTTTTTATTCAAAATTTTATAGAAAGGGAACTATTATTGAGAACCATTTTTATAAAGTTTGTTTGATAAACGATAGAGATTCGAGTAAACATTAACTTTGTTTTTCATGATTGAGAAATTAAAAGCATAGATACACACCATTAGAAAATGTTTGTCGAAATATTAGTAAGTAATAATTAAAATAATTACACTCAAATGTCAGAAGTATACAATGTACTATTATAATTTTTGAGAAGATTGACTGTGCTTAATGTTTTAAAAATTAAAGTATTCACCTCCAGTTATGTGAATCATATTGTCAGTTCAATTTGATTTTTATTATGCAATCAAAAACATATAAAGTTTGTGGCGAGCGTTTACAATTATTTTTATTCTTATAGACATGTGACGTTCCAATTCGTAGTGAAAGGTACACGGGGAAGACGAAGAATTTACTTTCTACTCGGTGATAGCTCAGTCGTGCGGGGATGGGTCTTGATGACGTTCTCAGTAACTTTGGAGGCTCCCACTTCGTCTGGTTTTGTGGCCGGCATACCAGTAAAATAATTATTTTACAGTGAACGTCGTTAGTGCGAATGACGTCGTTCGGGCTTCGGTAATGAAACGAACTTCGGTAATATTCAATTAATGATTGTTCCGGTTTTCGACGCTATTAAAAAGAAATGTTACAGTAATAATTTATCTATAGAAATTAAACGGTAATTGGAACATAAATTAAATTAAAATTGTACTAGTTCAATAATGGAAACTAAAATAAACATAACCTTCTGACAGCAGACAAAAGTAAATTATTTACAATATTCGCGTACGTATAGAAAGTAGAAGGTCAGCATTGGTATGAGGTTTATACGGCCACTAGTATTTAAAATCGTTGCGGGGTGGAACAAGCGACGAGCGTAGCGCGTCTTGACTCGGTCAAACCTTGCGTTTCTAATATGTTTGAATACAAGGATCAGCAGTATATTAGGAGGTTTGAGCACGGGTGCGTCGCTCTTGGCGGCCGCCGGATATGTAAGTTATACCGGGGACGAATGTCTCATACGAGGCTTTAGCGTGTACTCATAACCTTCGTTATCACTTAGTACCGCTCAGCGTCGTTTAGACAGCGATACTTAGCAACTCATCTGTAAATGACGGAATGTTTCATATGACGGAAGATTTCGGTACAGCGTGGTTGTGCGTCCGCTATCAATACAACTCAATGCATTATGACGGTGACAGATGCTTGACCTCGTTCATAAATTGTTGCAGAGCAACTTGATTGTAATCCACCCAAAGACAGTTTCGTTGATGATTCGGCGGCGGTAACGCCAGGAACACTAGGTTACCAGGATCCCCGGGGTTATATTATTCTGTACTCGGTCTGTCTTTATTACAGAACAACAAGAAGTAGATCGTCGTCCTAGAATATATGTGTGTATATCTCCAGCATACGGCGTTTTATAACGGTTTGTTAATTTGAACGGTATTTAGGATTTTAACAGGCTTGACGAGTTCAGAAGAGGACTGCTGTAAAATACAACAACAAAATAGCTTGACTTTGCAGCAAAACTTTTACGGTTTATGCACTAGGAAATATCCCGTATAGAGTCTCATGCGAAGACTGATTTGCAACTCGTTAAAGCGTCTTATTTATACTTAAATTTGTACTTGTGTTCTTTATTCAACAAACATGGATTCGGACGGTTTTCTTTGCCGGCTATATTATCAACGCGAATAACTATTACATGTGCTTTAACCAATTCGTTTGCATAACGTGACGCAATATTTCGCAATATCTCTTAATTAGTTTTTACTAATTAATTAATATATAAATCATCTGAGATTGTTGTTGCTTATGTTAATTATTATTAATTATTAAAACTATCTTGATTGATTTCGGACGGTAACTGGTGATTTATGCGTCAAGTTGTGCAATCTTTATTAATTAACTTATAGCATTTTTATAACCGCTTTTAATTAGCAATTTTTCTATTTGCAATTTAAACTAACGTAATACACTCGCGCACGGCATTTAACGCTCTTAAAGTTTGTTCTGTCTTTAATTCAGTCTTAATAATTCCATTTTCGCAATCACTCATATATCGAAAATACGTAGAATTCTCGGGATTCCATTAAATCGTGTTTCGCGTTATTATCACGTTTCACGGGAAACGTTACAGACAGGTTTAACTATTTACGAAGTTTAGAATAAATTTAGAGGTCTTTGGCCTTACTGAGTAATGGCGTGTAAGGTTATCTAACATAACCGTCCTGGAAATTAGTGTTCTTTTTTTTATAACTGAAGAATTCAATTACCATAATTTTAGTAATTTGCATTCTCTTTTAAAATCCAATTCCAAATTAATTTCATTAAAACTTTTACGTGATAGTAAGAAGGTGTAAAAAGTCTACATCTTTATAAGCAATTGAATCGGCAAGGAGAAATTATGTGAAGGCTCTTAGATAGACATTATTAGTTGATAAAGTACGAAGTTTTAATCTTATTTTCTTTAAACCGAACAATTCTAATTTAAAGTGTTGCTTTTAGAACTATTATGTTACAGCAAAACACCACGCGCAATTGAACTAATGGATTTGCAGAAGGGACGCGAACTATTAAGCAAATACAATTAACGTTGGTGTAAGAGAAAAGGGAACAATCGCAAGAATACTTTAGTATGTTATCGCAAGAATACTTTCTTGTGTTTCTTAATATATAGATGTTTAAGTTGCTTAATTCGGTTACTTGTAGAAGAAGTTGCTATTGTTTTCTTTCCTAAAATTAGTGTAAGATCGAGTAAATCAACTTGAGTCTAAGAGGGGTAAATTAGAAGGCTACAGTCGTACCTATTCAATATATTTAAAATCTTAATTTGTCGATGATGTAAATTCTGGCGCCCACTATAAATAAGACTAAAGGATTCGCAGTTTACCTTTTAATTTATGATGTAACAAACTTACAATAAACTATTCAAAAGTGTCTAGCCGATAAATGGAAGATCTTATGAAAGGTTTTCCCATTCTATATACACAAGTTAAACACTTCTTTATTACAAAACGTTTCGAAGACAGCTGGAGATTTGCATTTGTAGGTGTAGGTCGCAGCTATCGTTGCTCTATCCATCAGTCTGTACAGCCAGATTTATTGCTTAAGTGCAGACTAAAACAAACGAATATAGCATTAACTCTAATTATTAACTCGAATATTCTTATTTCACTAGGTACAGGTTTATATATAAATTTGGTTGGTTATGTTTACAAAGGTTTACAAAGTTCGCATTTATGCCTTCCCTAGAATGTACATTTATTACACTCCTGTGTATATTGAGTATTATTTATTTAATATCTTCAGGCACGAGTATATATTTCGGCATACTTGCGATACATATAATGTTAAATATGATTATCGTACGGTCAAGATAAAACGTTTGACATCCGATTTAATAAGCTTTGTTTCGTAGTTTAATATTTCAGGGAATTCTTATATTGAAATAGCTGTAACTTACTGCTCATTTAAATAATAGAATTTCTAATTAGAATGTTATTAATATTATTAGATCTTATTTTTAATCTAATTTTAGGATGAAACTTTATTTAATGGACGCACTTATTCTTATGTTGTTTATATGTAGTAGCTGACGCATCTTAGATCATGTTTCTAGAAGTTCAAGTTTAATGAAATTCTTGAGTTTTAACTCTTTGAAGAATGTTGGTATTAACTGTATCCCACATTCGTAATCTTGATCGATGCATGGTGGGATTATTTTAAGCCACCTCAGATAAGGTCTACTACTTGAACCAAAGCGGTTGTGAATGTATCCCACCTATGTTATTCAGTTACTAATATTGCCAGCTGATGTCACATAAGTATATAGTTGATAAAAATACATTAGATTCCCCATCACGTGTTCGTTATTCGTTGGGTGTTATATTGTTGTTGTTTATGTAGACTAATCATAAAGGTGAGTTTTATTTTGTGATTTAATACTTTCTGCACAGGAAAAATGGTTTCATTGTTTTATTAACGTTGTAGAGGTCTTAAGTTTGTGGAACTGTATTTATACCACTATGCATCTTGGTGAATAATTGAAAAATTAGCTTTTATGTTTAATCATATGATTATTTAGAAATTTATATGAAATAAACTTTTACCAAACAACTATAACTGTTTTTTTATATTCAGGTTCAAATATAACGAATAAAAAACAGACTGAATTTTGCAGAAATATAACATAGAAGATAAAACTTCTGACATGGAAGTTGAAAGTTTATCGTCAAATCCTTAATTCTGTACTGATCTTAAACACAAACCGAAGCAATCAAATATCCTTCGGAAGTTCTGAAGACGAGTCGGAAAATTTAATACAGGATGCAGAAGCGAGGAACAAAAAATATAACTGAAAGAACAATAAATTGGGGAAGTGACGGAAAGTCAGCTCCTCCTGGATCATTTACTTCACTTTCTGGTGCAGCACAAAATATCAAAGATTTTGTAAATTCGATTCCATATATGTGCGGTCAATTTTTATCTGACGATATTATAGGTTCTACTGTTTTCCAAAAAATTTATATGCAGAACATGCAGCCAAAAAATATACTTCAACAAATTGTCACACTTGATTCTTGGTCAAAAGTATAACCCAGAACGAGTGTAACATGTGCCATATAGAAATTAGGTTGTTCCTTCTTTCCGGAAATCCCGTGGAAACCTAAAGTAAGCGTCGACTAAGCTCAAACAAAAATGGTTGTGCGCAGAGTGGCGTGGATCTTGGTGTTGCATCAAATCGTATGTCGAATCTAATATCTTTAATGTAGAGAAAAAGGAAGATAAAATGGGCGCCAGTCGTAGGCAGTAAAAAATTAGGTTTACACGTCCCTAACGACAAAACGTGCAAACAGGAAACCAAAATCTTCCCTTAACGGCAAAGTACAACCTGAAAGAAAGTTACTTGGTTATAAAGAATTACACCAGTAATTATAAACAAAACGAAAGCATTTATTGTCAAATAGATTATTTTTGGGCCACAATT